>OY293304.1:47725790-47926616 GCA_958502075.1 Orchestes rusci
TTCTTTTCCCAGTTTCCTATATTTACTCGGACAGCTTGAGACTCCACATGAGTGACCTGGCATCTAAAAAAAAAGATAAAATATGATTCACACTTAACAATGAGAAGATATTCCACTGTATATCAAAAACTGTGTAATAACACTAATTACTTACCCTCAAGCACGTTTGAAAATGGTCGACACTCGGTAAAAAATGTTTTTAGACCGTAAATTACGAATATTTTGTCAATTACCGCTTTTGACATTAATAAGGTGACACACCGATGACAGGAACGTCATAATATTGATGGAGCCGAGTGACGTCACCAATATCGAAACGATTCGGTTTAAAGTTCGGGAATTTCCGACTCCCTAGTTACGGCGCAACCTTCACATATCAATAAACCTTGTTCCTGTCCCCCAGATTAGACTTCACGCACCAAAACTCCGTCCTGTCACGGTCGCCACAAAAATATGTCGTATCCAGCAAAGACCACCCGTCTTTGTGACACGATTAATTTAATTTTTCGGAAGCTACTTTTCTATTTTTCAAAAACTGCTTAGCACAACATCTAACTTGACATT
Source organism: Orchestes rusci (assembly GCA_958502075.1). Taxonomy (NCBI): domain Eukaryota; kingdom Metazoa; phylum Arthropoda; class Insecta; order Coleoptera; family Curculionidae; genus Orchestes; species Orchestes rusci. The sequence goes on from OY293304.1 coordinate 47,726,355, forward strand.
GATTAATTATCTATCACCTGGTGAAGTGATCCACAACACTATTAAAGTAATCTATCTTGTCTTCGTCAAAAGCAATAAACAACAAAAACAAAATCTTTCACTCATCCCCGTCAAATCTTTGGTGGATGTGAAATATCGCTGATAAAAAATCGTAACTTTCGAGAATTCCGCTACATATTGATCTATTTGAGCTATAAGCGAAAAATCCCCTACCCTACAAATAATAGCGAAATTCCGCCCCAATCGGCAACACTGTAACAGATGACAAATGATTTACTTGTTTTGCATAGTCCGATTCTGTTCGGTGTCAGCTTATCCTTACAACCGTTGCGAGAGTATAAAACGCACCTAGAGTTCCAGTGCGCAATCCGAAAACGGAACATATCTCTATTTACATTTTTCGAGTTGGCGTCGATTTTTACGTGCGCTGAAACCCGTTTTTTCACCCATAGGCTGCCACTTCTGTATAGCTCGAAATACGGCTATTGCTTATCCATAGTTATTTAAATCAATGGATTAATTCGGTTAAGTTCGCCAGTTACTTAAGAAAAGTCGTCGAGTTCACACGTGACGTTTTCAGTTTTTGTGTTATTTGGGGAAATAGTAACCTACACCATCGTCATTACCGTGGTAAGTGATGAATATTTCAAGATCATGTTATATATTTCAAAAATCACTAAAAAATAAACTAAAGCATGGTTTCCTATTAGAACTTGTAAACTTTATTCGGATTTATGTTGTTATTGACTTTTTAACAACGCATTTTTAATGACACGGGAATGACAAACTTGACATGAAAATGACGAGAATTCGTAGAAGTTACGTGAAAAACGTAGAATAGATAAATATTATTGTTTTATTGTAAACTGAAGAGCGCAAAGAAGTCGAGGGAAGATATCCTAAAAGGAAAAAGAGAGCGAGAGCGGAAAAGATGAAGAAAAATACGTAAAAGGCAGGAACAAAAACAGAAGGAAAAGGAATAAAATATTTTTAGCAGAAGAAAAACAAAATCAAGAAAAGTGTTAAGAATTTGACCCCCAGAGAGCAACGTCAAATTCGAAAGAAATGGAAGGAAAATTCAAGGAACTACCTTTCAAAAAAAAAAAAAAAATGGGAACTACTTTCCTGATTTAAAATACTCCTGTTTTTTCAGATGAAAAAAATCGGCCGGCAAATGCTGACATCTCTTTCCAACGACTGATTGGTAAAAAGATAGTCAATAGGAATAAAGTTTAACGATACCGGGAAAGGAAAAAAATTGACCGATACAAGAAGAAGTACTACAGGCTTGTGGAGAAGACCCAAAAACTGATAGATCCCACCACTTATCCCGATTTGACACCACTAACAAAAGTAAACTTATTGTTAGATGCATCTCTTCCTGGACATTTCAAGGTTGAAGAAGTGAAGAAGAATCTAATGTTTGGTGAAGTAATAACGCAGCAGTTAGCAAGTACCTATCAACAATTAAAGAGTGATAAGAAGAAACAAGCCTTCAAGAAAATACTGGATGGTAAAATTATGAAAAAATACAAGATGCGAACCAAACTTTCCAGCGTCATAAAGTTTCGTGAGTCATCGAATTTCAAAAGTCAAGATATATCAAAGTTTGAGAGAAAAAAGGAAAACAGATTCAAAAAAGAAACGTTATTAAACAGAAGTTTTCTTGATGGAACTAGAAGAAAATAGTAGAGTGTGTCCTGGCAAAAGAGAATTTGTAAAAAAATATAACGTGACAAAAATAAGGTGAATTTTGTTTCAATGTTATTTTCGCAATCCAAGGAAGAATTTTTTATTTTTATATGTATTGTGATTTTGTGTCGTTACCATTTCTAGTCGGGTTGTTTTTTTACGTTAAAAACCTAAGTACTTATTAGTTGTTGGCCAAATTTGCAAAAAAAAGACTGGTTAATAGTTGAGTTCTTCTCATTATACTATACCTATTATTTTTGCAGCGATTGTGTTTTATCCAATAAGTAAATAAAATCGATTTTTTCGAGTGGTGAGTCAGAAAAATCTATTCCCCTGGGTTCCAAGTCAAAAAAATGTTTTTTTCCGAGTTCTAAATTGGAAAAATCATTATTCCGAGTTGTAAGTCAGAAAAATCGTACGAAAGCGAAGAAGAGCCACCGGATTTCTTTTCATTTTTCCGAGTTGTAACTTGGAAAAATCGATTTTTCCGAGTTGTAAGTCAGAAAAATCGATTCCTCCGAGTTGTAACTCGGAAAAATAGATTTTTCCGAGTTGTAAGTCAGAAAAATCCATTCCTCCGAATTGAAAGTCGGAAAAATTGATTTTTCCGAGTTGTAAGTAAAAAAAAACGCTTTTGGGTAAAAAACAAGTAGACCAAGAGCCAGTGACATTTTTTGAGACAATGTTGTTGTACGAGAGGGTTCGTGATGAACGCAGTTCCCATAGAGGGTTGCGGAACGCCCCAATATGTAAAAAAAACTGCATCTTTGGATCATTTAGTCAAGGATGAATTTTTCACTAGTATTTCTTTGGTAGTCCACAGTCTTCCAGAAAAATTGGAAATCTCCTATAGGGTGGCGGATCACCTTCAACATGTCGTAGGACCAATGAACTTTTCATAATAAAATTCAGTTAGGGCTAAATTTGTTATCAGTTGTTCTTTGGTAGCGTACAATCATCCAGAAAAATGGGCGGATCAATCGGCCGGTTCCTTAAGGGTGACGGATCACCCCCAACATATCGAGGGACCAATGAAATTTTCATAATATGATGTAATCAAGGTTGAATATTCTGTTATTATGGCAACTAAACTAGGTACTCAGCAAAAAAAACGGTACACCCGAAATGTTCGCCTATGTTTGGACACTCATAATTTTTGAATTGAAGTGAAATAGTTTCAAGGCCGACAAACACCATCACTCAAAAAAAAATCATCGTTCCTTTGGTTTTTGGTTCTTTGATATTGATATTTTCAGGATACATTTCCTCACGAATGCCTTTCTTGAAAAATATCAGCCATGCATGAAATTAAACATTTCAATTTTGTCCTTCATATCAGAAACGAAGTGAGCTATGAAAATATTGTTTGTGGAGTCGTTCGTTTCTCGAAACAGTAGCAAAGTATCGCGAAAACCGCATCTCTCTATCCTCATTCATAAGGATAGAGAGATGCACAAAGACACCGAAAATGGGACACCCTGTACAGTATAAAAAATCAAACATTCCCATGTGACTTGTACAGGCAAAGATTTTTACAAGTTTTTCCATAAATACCTTCATGAATAATAATCATTGTACTTGTACAAGTATTCCTGTGAAGTATACAGTTACGTCTGTAGCCGCCTTTTTAGTATTCGGCGAACTGATGTTCCTCTGTAGTTTGTCGCTGAGGGTCTGAATAGAGCTATTCAATTAAGTCACCGTTGGAGTGATCGAGCTCCTTATCACAGCATCTTCTTGCTTGCTCACGGCTCATGTGCTGAAGGATAAGAATCTTAGCTCTAGACGTTGATGGTTCCATGCTTAAGAACCAGGTGAAACCCTATTGGCACTCTCAGGAGCTCTGTGGTGTGCTATTAGTGAAAATTTGTATAGAGCAATCTCAAAATAACAACTAGAGGTCGTTATAATTAGGGGCTCATTGGATTCTTCTAAAAAACTTTCTGGGGTGGCTTTCTCCGGGGACTTTGTTTGGTGACTCTCCCAGCTAGAGAGGCTGAACAAAGAAAACTAATTTATTCGAGTATTTCGCTTTATCATAAAAAAAACTGCTTTCAAGTTTTGAAGATAATAAAGTTTATTCACGGCTTATAATGTAAAGACTGTATAATGTGTGTTTCATACTTGTGGTTTTTGCAATATATTGTCAAACATTATTCTGCATTATTCAATGTCAACCGTTGCGAAGGTATAATGGTTCAAAAGACCACGATTATGTCACTTGCGGACCAATCAATAAAATTCTTTGAATAATACCATGGAAATCTATCGACCAACTCAGTGTTATTGTCAAATGAGTAGTAAGCGCTTACGTATTTGTATTGGGATCTATGAAAATGGCATTGAAAATTTTAAATGAATAGAATAGTCATGAATTAAGTAGAGTATACTACTCGCAATAATTGGTATTAATCCCTCGGACTGTTACTCCCTCGCCGTCAAGCAAACTGAGATACTTTATATACAAGGTAATTCACGTTATTCGACACGAAACATTATGGCTGGAGTACCTGATTTCAATCCTGGATGGATAGGAACCCTTCAAGGCTACCGTTTAAAAATATTTTAAAGTTATACAGGGTGTCCTCAAAACACGAAACGCATCAGAGTTGTATTTTTTCAAATGGTACCCCCTGTATATTAATCGATATTTTAATTCTTACTTCAATTTTGGATAAAAACTGTGATACAACTTATGTTCCTAAATTCAATTGTTATCGGGATATCGCGTTTAAAAAATGGCATTTTTGCACCTTTCACTTACTATAAAACTAAAACTATTCAAGTTAGAGGAAAATGGTCTGCACTTTCTCATCATAACTTTTCAAGAGATATTCTGTCATTTGACTTGCGAATTATATATAACGTACCCTCCATCCTCTCCTCCGCTTGTTGAAAATTCCGGAGGGTGTCCCACTCCAGCTGCTCCAGGCCAAGATATTTGTATCCTTCGCGGATTTGCGGCAGGAAAGGTGCAACGTCAGGCTCCGCATCGTCCCCTGCGTCCCTGGAAAGGTGCCACATTTGGCGATGTTCAGCTCCAGTCCTATTTCTGCAGCGGCCCCAGTCAACTTCTTGGTGATACACGCAATCCCTCCTTTGGTGGGTGCATGGCATTTGAAGTCGTCCATGAAAACCAGGATGTTGTGTTTTCCCTTCGTTTCCTTGTTGATGTCGGGGTCTTTCCTGATGTGGTCGGTAATGAAAGCGGACATAAGGACAAACAAGAGTGGGCTGATGGAATCACCCTGCAGAAGGCCTCTTCTGACTGGGATGGGTGTCGTGAGAGTTGTCTTGTCGACCTTGACTCGGAGAGACCAAAGTTCAATCGCTGACTCTTTCCTGACGATTGCCTTGATGAACCTTGTCAAGTACGCCCTTGCTGCTGGTAAGGTCTTGTACACAAAGTTGGGGATACCGTCCTCGCCCGGTGCCTTCCAAGGGGATGCCCTCCTCAGAGCCTCCTCAACTTGCTCCTCCAACCTCTTGTCCTCAACCTGGTGTTCCAGCGCTTGGTCCCTCGTGAACTTCATTTTTTGAAGCCATTTGTTAAGTGTTGGTGTGGCTCGGTTATGGTCCTCTTTTTTGTTAAGCTTCCTGTAGAAGTCCTCGGCAGCCCTCGCGTTAAGCTCACTGCTTTGGTGGTCCGACACCTCTAGAGTCTCTATTGAGGGCCGTTGGTGAAATCTTGCCCTCAGCTCTAATATTTCCGACCTCTTCTTCTGGAATATTAGTCTCTCTTCCAGGATTTTCGTCCGCTCCTCAGTCGATGCTATGTATTGATATGGGTTCATCTTGAGCTTTTTCATGATCTTTGTTTTCTTCAGCAATCTTCTGGATAGAGGCTGGCCCGACTGAATCTCCTGGGCGTTCTTGACATGCCTCTCTAGCTTCTGTATTTTCCTCTCTGTGAAAAAATGCTTAGGTTTTGGGTTAGCCCCTTTTCGCAGTACAGTATTTCGCAATAAGGCCCCAGCTACGAAAATAGCGTTTTTAATTGCCCTTCTTTTCTGAACCCTGGTTTTCAGGCTGGCCTCGATTTCATCAATTTTCCTTATTAGGATTGAATCGACTCTGGCCACCTTTGGGTTGCAAATTCGAAGGTAGAATTTCCTTATCCTTACCTTCTTTTCTCCTACACAGCGAAACATTTTGTCAAACTGCGCCTGCAGCTTTGCCGTTTCCTCATCCATGCCATCGAGGTGGTCGGGTACAGAGGGTGGTTGAGGTGTTGGTTCCTCAAGACTCTCGTTCTCCAGGGCCTCGATTGATGTGGTCCGCTGAGAAGGTCCAGGTTGTGGGGATGTTGGGTTGACTGGGATTTGTTCCGATGGAGGTGGAACAGGGCTAGCTGGGTTTTCCTGTGTTGTTTGCGCTTCGTCATCAGATGTTTGTGTGATGGTGGAATCAGACGAGGACGATGATGTTCTCCTCATATAATAAATATCGGGACATGCCAGTCGCAGCTTTGTGGCGATCGCCTTCATGGTGCGCCCTGGAAAGTCATTAATAATGGCTTTAATCCTCGCTGTCGATTGGTTCTCCCTTCTATCCTTATACGCCTCAATTAACCTCTTCGTGTCCTCTTCCGTCCACTTAGAGGGGGCTTTCTCCCACCTGTCATCCTCCGAAGCATTCTTTATTTCCAGGTATTTCTTTTTGATGGCCGCCGCAGATCTACCAGGGAGTCGTTCTTGCAAAGAAACAATGTCCTCCTTACACAGAAAGCCATTATTCCTCCTTATCTCACTCCTCAATACGTCAATCTCGCGTTCGCGCCAAGTCGACATTATCGATGAGAGTTTTTTGGGACGATTCCATATACAAAAATTTTACAAAACTACACCAACCTGTGATTATTACAGTGTATTCAATGTTTCCAATGTCTCCACCGCAGGTAAATTGTCCTTGTTCGGATAAAAACACCCACAACACGATTGTTTATGTTTTTTCTGTGCCGATGCGGCCACTCCCTGATAACGGAACAAACACATCGACGAACTGCCCGTTACACTGTATAATTATCACAACTGTATGCCAGGCAATTGTTTACTCCTCCGAGCTGGACTTTTTTTTTTGAGGAACCGGGGAAAAACTAGCGAAAATGCTTTCTTTACCGGCGCTCAACAAAACACGTCCGTTCTGCTTGAAAGCTATAGGTAGTATCATTTGAATAAAAGGTACCGTCAGCTGTCAAGTTTTTTCGACACATTTTGACATTTTTTCACAACAATGAATTTGATCTCCTTGAATAGCTCTTGGAAAGTTAAGATAGGAAAGTGCAAACCATTTTTCCCTTACTTGAATAGTTTGAGTTTTATAGCATGTCAAAAGTGCAAAATTGCCATTTTTAAGACGCGATATCTCGACAACGGTTGAATTTAGGAAAATTAGTTATATTACAATTTTTATTCCAAATTGAAAAAAGAATCGAAAAATCAATTAATATACAAGGGATTTCATTTGAAAAAATTGAAATTGGATAAATTTCGTGTTCTGGGGACACCCTATATAACATGAAGTCACAAGGTCATACTCTCGAATTAATAAATAAAATAATATTGTTGATAGTTGATGAATTCATTGAAAAAATTTAAAAAAAAACAGTATCACCTGATTTATTTCTCAGAATCTATCCTTACGACCTGTAACAAACCTTGATATCTCAAGAATCGTTAGGGATTCACAAAAAAATTATAAAATAATTTTTGCTTATTTAATTCATATAAAAAGTATTCCAGATACCTTGCCGGTCTTTATTTTAATAATTATTATTGTGCTAAATTGATAAGGGTATTTCTAATCCTCTTTCCAAATGGGTGGTGCAACCAAGATGGGTGGACGATTGTGGAAAAATGGTAAGGAATCTAAAAATTTTTTTTTTGTATATTATAGTTTGTCAAAAAGGCTATGTTTTCAAAATATAGTGAGAGTACAGGGTGTCCCAAAATATTAGCGGCGAACTAAACGTGATTTTTTAAAATGGAACACCCTGTATATAATAATTCTGATTATTTCTTCTATCTCGTACGATCATTTTTATACCAGGTTTGTTGGGTCTAAGACTCATGATAAAGGAATGGGAGGCGATCAAAGTTGAAAAAAGACTTATAGTTGGGCTAATTTTTAAGCGAAATGAAAAAAAAGTTTCGAAAAACCAACTGACACATGAAATAATACTTATCCTTGAACACAATAATCACATTCATTTTGAATAAAATTATTTGTTTTTATGCAGGGTGGTCAGGTTTTGGAAACACGACCTGTACAATTTTTTTTCAAATGGATTACCATGTATATTATACTTCCATCTTGAAGATAACATCATCAGCTTTCAAAAAACATTATGGAAAGACTCAAACCTGTTAGACCTCAAGCAAATCTGGATCTTTTTCACAAGTGGTCTTATCCAAATTCAATGAATAAGAGATTCATGCAATTCGAGATATCAGAGATATGGTGCAAAATCTGTTACATCATTATCTCAAAAAGTAAGTGCACTATATTCAACTGCAAGAGAAAGTTTCGATATTCTTTTCTAGATATAACCTGGAACGAGCTGGAATAATGTTTAACCACAATGTACCTACTATGTGATACCAATACCAGATAATCTAATTCTAATACCACTCAACATAATATTGTAGAATTCGGAATAAAATTGATTTATCAAAGTTAGATTTCAAAATTCAAGCTGCAAATATCAGATCGACCTTATATATGTAATCCCTATCCCGTGTTTTTATCCGGCTAGCTCACTAATTGAGATTACGATGAGTTTATTTGATCAAATTCCCCGATTTTATCAATGGGGCTTTTGAGTTCGGACTTGAGGTGAAATTTTGATATTATTGCACAAACATACTGTGCTAATGCAGAAGCTGATACTTTAATCACAACACCGCTATCAAATATCCCCTTCTTGTAAATATAAACTAGAAATAAAGGTTCTTTCATTTTACAAATTGATTGGTGAAATTTGCAAAGTTGATTAGGATGTTCACCTTTTTAATATCTGGAAACATTTATTTTTTCAAGTTTGCATTTTATTTCAATCACTTTTATCTGACCGCGCTGAATTCCTCATTGTTTTTTTTGCGAGATCAATTTCATCACTACATTAAAAATATCACCTCACTTCATTAAAGAGCCAAGATATTTCATGAGACCTCAGAGATTTTTTAACCTGAGAGTTTGTTTGTGAGTACGATATTGATGAGAAAGGACATTTTTATAATTTTGATTTGCTGACGTCACAAAAAGGTTCTTGAGCTAAATTTCAAACAAAATTTATATGATTAATGTCCTTTAGATTGTGAGAAAACAATTTGGACAGCTACCCTTTATTATCAAACTTTTCGAAACTCTGATTTATATGCAGCAAACATTTGAACACTGAATATATTGACCTTTTGTCAGAAATGGACCATCCTTCTGAATAAACTTGTATTACGCTTGTGAAAGAGGATGATATTTGTGTGATCGGTTGTTTTATCTGTTTGTTGAATTTGAGTGTTGTTAATCTTGCATCCACATGGATGCACATCACTTTTCAAAGTATTTTTTCAAGGTAATGGTTTGATTTAATCTGAAAAGTTTCTATCAATAACTCAATAATTTCATTAATTCAAACAAAACTTGGAATTAGTTAATGTATAAGTATTAATTCCAAGTATCCTTCGAAAGAATTCGGCAAGTGGGGCAATAAAACAAATAATTATTTTTAATCTTTAATGATCTTTCAAGTGAGAAAGTGACATAATTTGCTCCACTGAGATGCAACGACAAGTTTGAGCCATAAGTAAATTTGAATGTCGCCATTGTCGCCAGTGACTTGTATGGAGTCACAGTATCGAAAACGCACCCGGGGCGCATTCTGTCGGCAATTATTCAGTCAAACAAGCCGTTCTGGTCAAGTTCACACTTGGTGCGCCTTTGTGCTGCCAGTTAAAATCAATAAATCAATAATAGTTCACTTGACACAAGTATGGGAACATGTCTATCTTATCACTGCATGCACCAAATATGTCTGAATGTTTCTTGAAACATCTCTGTCTCTGAGATATAGAGTTGCCCTCTAGGCAAACATCAAAAACTTGAACCTTTTTGAAGGTGAAGTTTCGATTAATCGGAGCTAGTTTACATACTAATATCGCGCTCTAATGGCTATTTAGATAGTCCGCACGCCCCCATAACTAAAAAGATATAGTTCACAAGCATCTAGTAGAAAAGCGCGATGGTAGTAGATAAGCTGATTGGATTCACGAATCACAAATCCTTGCTCATCTAAACTTCAAGTGAGTGATGAATTGCTTCCAATAAATGAATCGGAGACTCTCAAAACTCAAAAGAATGTTGGTGCCACCCTTTAGGAATCGCTTTTGTCTCTCACCCCACTCGCCTCTCTGGAAACGATATGTCGTGTGATGATTCAATAATTGTACTCACACACTATTTAAAAATCAAATATGCAGGCAATAATGGAACGGGTTTATCAACTATCAGGCTATCATTATCTACGAGTGCTTTCAAACACCGTATTTTTAAGTGTGATGTACAAAGTGTCCCATTTGAAAGTGAGTCACCCTCATAACTTGTAAATTTATTGATCGATTTTGACGATTTTTTTTTAATGTAGAGAGGTGAAAGACGTATTTTGAGGTCATACGTCGCCCAGTTTTTTCCAAAGACCAAGACTACTTGAGCATATTTAGAGGCTGAAAACTCCAGAAAACATATGAGCATTTTTTAAGATAATCTGCCCACGCCACTGGATTTTTCATCCCCTGAAATGGGTCTGTACCAAATTTCATTAAAAAATATTCAATTCAAAAATATTATTTCTGTGTGTAATTTTTTTCTATTTTTTTTTGTCAGTCTCGTTTGTTTGTTTGCATTGTATTTTGACATGAGAATATCTATCAAATGTTTATATTTAATTTTTTTTTGATAGAGAGTTTCGAGGTGAAATACTTTTTGGTGCATACAAAAATTAATCGTTAATTTTCAATAATTTTCCATAAAATCTGGTACAGATCTATTTCAGGGTATGACGAATCCAGGGGCGTAGACAGATTTAAAAAAAAAAAATCGCTCATATAGATTCTGGATTTTTTAGCCTTTTAAATATGATCTAGTAGGCCTCGAATTTTGAAAAAACTTGACGACGTCTGGCCTGAAAATAAACATCTCCACTCTCCACATTTAAAAAAAAAACGTGAAAATCGCTCCATATATAAAAATGTTATGGGGGTGTCCTGCTTTCAAATGGATCACTCTGTATATGTAATCTAAAAACTCTGGTACTCGAACCGTCAATTGTAGCAAACTAAATGTATTTTGCCATCTGTCCACCTGGAAACAAAACACGCATCATTTAGTAGGACGCCTCCTTTCAGATCACCAGGTCCCCACCGATAGTTCCTTCACCGTTTTTTTCCTTGTAATAATTTTATTATTATGTAATCTTCATTAGAGCTCCCTTGACACATTTCCTGATTTATCTGGAGAAGGTGCTTTTGCAAAAAGTAGACCGATTGTTCTTCAAGTAATCAATCGATATAGTTTTTCCAGAACCAAGAAAAGTTCATGTCATTAGTCCTCTGCAAAACTTTAAGAATATTGATAATTCGAGAGCGCTTGCACCCTCTTGGGTGCAAATTTTCCGAAATTTCCGGACCGTAACGTCCGGAAATTCGTACTGTTAGTGCCAATTCACAATGAACGTAACACGTGAAAAGGACGTAACGGAAACGTAATCTGTAAAGATAAAAGTACTGTAACGGTATGTAGCTGGTCACAAAGATCACGCGTAAATATTACGTTAACGTACAGGTTACGGTCATCCGTAAGACGTACGTAAAGTCGAAATAATTTCAACTTCACGTTCAGTTTACGTATGAGATCTGGTAACTTTGTGTTGTCCTATGTGGTAGCCTTTTCATGTTGGTAATGAAGTGACATGCTGATTGTCAGGTGCTCGGTGCACATAACCTTCCTAGTAGTTGATTGTTGTGGAAGGTTGTTGTTCTTGTGAGGGACTGTTATTTGCCAAATAATCCTTTCTTAGGATAGGTTATAGCTATAGCGTCTTAACAGTAGCAGAACTACGATTCAATGGGGAACTCGCCTCTTTCACTGCTGAGTTCGATAGTCCATGAAAACTAAGGAGACCCGTATTTTTTCTTTTTGATGTAAGTCGAAAATTGACGGACATATAACGCTTTAAAGTGTGCTTAGATTGCAATGTTATGACGTCATAACATTGCAACACCATGCTCAGTATATCTACAGGGTGTTTCCTAACCTCTGTGACAAAATGAAAGAGGTGATTCTTCGCTTAATTTTAAGACGAAAATGTGGTTTAACTTTTTTTTGAATTTCGCTTTGTTTCCAAAATACAAAATACTGTTGAAGTTGGATCTAGCGTAAGAAGTTGGAGAAACATCAGTATAGAGGGAAAATCAATGTTTCTTTTTCAATAGGTTACCCTATATTTGAATGATTTTTTGAATTCTTCATAAAAGTCTAAGCTGTCCCGTTTCTCACATATCAGCATTTGAAATTTTGTCATGAAATATTTCAAATAAAAAGGTCAGGAGAGGTTTCACGATTCCTGAATAAATTTGAAGAATAATTCTGCCGATTGAATGGCCTCCCAACAGCCCCGATGAATGCGTTTTTTGCCGTTACTCAAAAAACCATGGCATGGTGTTTCAGAATAGGAATAATAGGATGCATCTTTTTCTGAAACACCCTGTGTGTGGTGAGTATGTACAATAATTTTGAGAGAGTATAGAGGAGGTCAAAATAACCCCAGTTTTCTCATAATTTTTTTGTTTCTGAAGAGCCTACAAACGGAGATAGACAGGAAAATGTGGAAAAAAAGTATAAATGGTGAGAAAATCAGAACTATAGCAAAATTTTCGTTGACGCGCTCTAGCGGCAAAACGAAGAAACTTACAAAAAAACCTCGAACAAAACGTTATTTATGAAAAATCTAGGAATTTTCAGCTTTGATTTTCCATATGATAAGCTTACAGAAAAAATCCCTTTTTTTTTGGTAAAGATCAAAAACTGGAAAAACTACCAGAATTTGGTCAAAAAGTGCCCAAAAAACAAAGTCCAGGCCAAAATTTTTGCCAGCAAATTTCAAATTTATGATAAGTGACCCCAAAAGTATAAATTGTGAGAAAATCAAAACTATGGCAAAACTTTCCTCTGAGAATCCTAGTATGCCCAGCCTAATGAGCATTCGAAATAAATATTACAATTCCGTACTATTCCGTCTTATGAGAAATAAATAATTGGTATTGCCATGGTTACCCAAGATTGATATTAATTTTTAGTAACCATAAGTTTATAATATTCAAATGTAATACTTACATGCCTGCTTCAGTTTTATCACATTTGTATTTTTGTTTGATCGCATTGAAAGTGCTATAACACTTTGGATGATAACCAACGCTGGCAGTTTCGTGTACTGGCAGTTTACATCCACTATATTGCAAATTATATTTAAGTCTCAACCCCAAAGTCTCCGTACACTTCAATAAAGAATTGTCCGTGAATGGTTTTATATCCGAATCCGATTCCTCACACACAAAACAAAGCTTCTTCTCATCCATTTTTCAAAATCCGTACGACGCGACGTTAGATCTGCTGTACAATACAGGCATACGAACGTGAACGCAAAATGTTTAACGTGTTACCAGGTAGTTACCAGTAACAACAGAAATTGTCTCCATGGAGAACTGTAACTAGGAAACAAATCCATATCCAGATCAATAAGTTGCTCAGTAACAATAGGCGATTTCGGCTTGATGGTACATGGTTTGGTACTTGCTTTGGTCTGTCAAACACCTACCAACCAAATTCGGATCCTTAAATGATGACGTCACATCAAGTTTGGTATGTGTTTTGGTCTGTCAAAATGCCTACCGCGGTTTGGAGCACGGTTCTTTGGTTTGGTATAGTGGTATCTTTGTCTATTCTTCTTTTGTCTCACTCGGGACTAGAAAGTAGTAGTTATGAATGATCAAGTGAATGATGTAACAAAGAAATTGACCAGTTTCATTAGAACTTCAGCAATTACTGAATTACCAAGCAATTTACTGAATATTACGAGATTCATTTTGAATAAGGCAAAAAAGTGCTCTGCAAACTTGTCTATAAATCGACGACGTTTACCTATACAATTCCAAAACAGCCAAAACCACCGCTGCTTTTCTTTAAGGCATTTTGAATAATATACGGCCACAATCATTTTATCAAATCACCAAGCAGTTTAAACCGTATGACAAAAACGAACTAAAAATAGCAAAATAAACTGTAACCTGTAACTAAACATAAACAAATAAGTTGGGTTATATTATAACCACGGCTCTTTTGACAGTTTTGACCAAAAACCTCCCAAACGATTTCGTTAAAGTGTTGGTCATGACGTCATCACTATGACGTTGCAGTTACCGTTTGGTTAACCTAAATGTAAACCAACCACTCGAGCCGAAATCGACTAATGAGTGCAACGAGTGCAACAGACCGAAGGGGATTGCCGTGACGTCAGTTGTGGTAAGCAGAAGCAGTGTTCATCGATTTATTTGTGGATAACTGCTTTTTTGGTTGATTTCAAAGGGTGTTTCTCATAACTTTTCATGCTTAAGATGTTCGATTTCTTATTCGAAGATTCACGATTAGAATCTCCCACGAATTGGTCAGGAAAAAAAACAATAAATCAATGAACTAAGGATTCAACGAACTTTTGGTTCCTTGGTTCTTTGATTTTTTGATCCTTGGTTCTTTGGCTTCTTGGTTCCAATCAAGAATCAATAAATTAAAGACAAGGACGTCTTTAATTTCATGATTCTTTGATTTCTTGGTTCTTTGGATTTTTGGTTCCTCGGTGCCTTGGTTTCTCGGTTTCTTGGCTCTCTGGTTTCTGGGTTTTTTGATTGTTTGGCTATTTGTTTCGTGTGTTTTTGATTCCTTGCTTTCTCAGATCTTTGATTTCTTGGAATTTGATTATTTGGTTCTTTGGGTTTCTTTGGTTTTTTAGTTTCTTTTTTTTATTTTTTGATTCTTTGGTTCTTTGTTTCCTTGGTTCTTCAGTTTTTTTATTCTCTGATGTTCTCATACATACCTACACGTGACGCCATATGAAAATTACCTTGCATATAAGGTATGCTATTTTTCATACCATAAACTCTCACAATTGGTATGCCATATTATTTAAGTGATCTTTGAAATTTATTTAAACTATAAACCTAAAAGCATACTGATTATAATGACGGCAATTTTTGTCGTTATTTTGCGAAGATTTTTCTTAAATTCAAGTATGTTAAACTCTCACAACTTGTATGCCCTTTGTTATTCCACTTCATTATCTCATGATTGCCTCAACCGTAGAGAGGCATACTGATTAAATATACAGAGAATTATTTTTTTATTTTACAACTTCTCTTCCATTTTCTAATATGAAGAACCCGTTCAAAAAGTATGACATTTTACATATCGACAATTTGGGCTACATATTTTTTATTGCAATACACTTTTCATTGCGTAAAATTACGGCATTTTGTCAAATAACAGTACTAGATGTTTTGAATGTGAGGTTTACTTGGACATGCGCAAACGGTATGCCATTTTTTCTGTAGCTGATGTATAGCAAAATCATGTATACTTCTCAATGGCAGCTTGTTCAGAAACGTGGATAAATCGTTTTTTAAAATGCAAGTCCACCTGACCGTAATCACCTTCTGGGCTCACGCAAACGGTATGCCTTCAAGTCTTCAACTATCATATTTTACTTGAATTTTATTGTAGATTCATGGCAGCCTGGGGGGAATCGTAGAAAAACACCTAATTTGCAAATAAATAAGAATTAATTTTAATATATGAAGAACCCGGGACGACCGTTTTACTTTAACATTTAATAATAACAGAATATGTATACCTTGATACCCACCAAGAGGCATACTGGGTAAAATCAAAAAAAAATGTCACTGGCTGCCGGTCTATATACAGGGTGTCCGGAAATTACGCGTCAGGATTTTGGTGGGCGATTCTACATGAAAAATTAATGCAACAAACTTCTATACAATTTTTTTTAAAACTCAAAATTAAGGAAGATACAGGGTGTTAAAAAATATTTTTTTTTTCTTATTTTTTTCAATAACTTTTTTTCTAGTGTAATGATTTTCGCCAAATTTTGCATGCATGTCACTAGTGTTTCTTTGTATTCACCCTATTAATTTGACGCTAGTCGTCAATGACAAAAGGCTGAAGCTGTCCTTCACCTTAGGAAAACTACTTAGAACTTTTTTGTTTTAATCTTTTTATAAATTTGGATGTCAAATTAGTGAAGAGCATCAAAATATTTTTTAAAAAGGTGCTCGTGTTGCATCATCGTAGAATTAACGGTTTCCGAGAAAAATGACTTTAAACATTTACGTACGTTTGATTAGAAATTTTGATTTTCAAAATTAACAAAGCAAGCCTTGAAAACATACATTGTTAAAGGGTAATTTTTTAAATAAAATAACTATTCGCGACAACACACCTTATTTAATTTGGAAGTAATACTTTCATAAAAAGTTTTCGAAATGTTGCCCTTCCATTTCAATACATAAATTAATTCTTCTTTGGAAGTTCCAACGAATCCTAGAGAATATGCCTTCCTTCTGTTTAATTATTTCACAATTGTCAATAATCCGTTGTCTCAGCTCTTCACGGCTTGCTGTGTTAATTTTTTCAAAGTACGAATTTTTAATTATTTAAGGCACGGTTAATGTTTAAAGTCGTTTTTCTCGGAAACCGTAAATTCTACGATGATGCAACTTTGATGCTCTTTACTAATTTGACATCCAAATTTATAAAAAGATTAAAACAAAAAAGTTCTAAGTAATTTTCCTAAGGTGAAGGACAGCTTCAGCCTTTTGTCATTGACGACTAGCGTCAAATTAATAGGGTGAATACAAAGAAACACTAGTGACATGCATGCAAAATTTGGCGAAAATCATTACACTAGAAAAAAAGTTATTAAAAAAAAATAAGAAAAAAAAAATATTTTTTAACACCCTGTATCTTCCTTAATTTTGAGTTTTTGAAAAAATTGTATAGAAGTTTGTTGCATTAATTTTTCATGTAAAATCGCCCATCAAAATCCTGACGCGTAATTTCCGGACACCTGTATAGTGTGTGAATTTAAAAGGAACATAGAATTGTGATTAACAGAACATAGCTTGCAGCTTAGTAGTTTAAAATAATGGAAAGTAAATACATGGAACAAAATAATATAATATTAAAATGTTCGGATGTAAAAGGTGAATGTGACAAGAATTATGATGAGATTTAAAATGGTTTTTGTACAACCTACACGTAAAGTCCACTTTTCAATGCATGCAAAGCAGGCGGAAAGTCGCTAATTTTGGCAGCCGGGCCTTAAAGTACTTTCGCGCTCGCGGGCGCAAAAGTAGGTCGCTTAGCAATGGTTCGCTGGATCCCAACGACTCTGAATCTGATAACCACGTGACAGTCTAGCATACTAAAAGGAACTTATCACGTGACAATCTCGGTGACAATGAATCCGCACCACAAAAGAATACGGGAACACACCTATTGTAACCATGATTGACAGTTGTCACTTGTCAGTTGTCTGACTTGTCAGCAGTGTAGTGCAGTGTATCGATCATTTATTTTTGATTTTCAAAACTATTCTTTTTCTAATGAATACAAACTGGTTGTACAAAAAGCACTGTTTGCACCACGGACGAAAGATGATTTTGACTCGGCTAATATATGCCCTCGCTTCGCTCGTGCTGCTACTTATACCCTCGTCAAAATCATCTACTTTCCGCCCTTGATACAAAATGTACTATTAAAATGAATAAATAGATTAATAGATAAAAGTATTAAAAATTATGAATTAACGCAGAGCAGTACTACTCACTCATCCAATCAAAAGGAATCAGTCTCTCCAAATACTAGCTCGCATCCTTAGGGAGAACTCGTACCCACATAAGATGGTGAATAAACTGCTATTCAGTACTAGACATGGCTTTGAGCAGATCCAGGAACCCGCACTGCCCATCATCCTGCCACCTGCCCCACCACCTGCAGATCAAATACATTACTACGTTCTGCCAAACCTTGACGATCTCTTTCCTGAGGGCGCAAAATTTGCAAAAAACAAACCAAAACGGTGGGCTTCGTTTATAGCAAAACTTAAACCCCCCTGGCCACCAAAGACATGAGGAATGTGGTCTATAAGGTTCCCTGCATGGCATGAGAGTACTCATATGTGGGCCAAACGTCACAAAAATTATCAGCCAGATTAGCATCTCATAAAAAGGATTGTAGGAGACGTCAGCAAACAAGTGGACTTGCCCAACACCACACGAATACAGGTCACAACCCTAATTTTGACGATGTCAAAGTACTGGCCCGTTCCAACGCTTACCACAAACGCCTGTTTATGGAGATGGTCCACATCAAGAACACTCCAAATAACTTGAATAACCAACTGGATCACCAAAACCTCAGCACGATATATACTTGAAGTGCACAAACGAGCAATGGTGCCCAATACAACTAACACCACCATCGACTTGTAAGTACCATCTCACTGCACTTTCGTCAAAGCGAACAATGTTCCGCTTTTATCACAACTCTTTGAATGTGCAACGCCATGTGGAAATTGTCGAAAGTGAGGTTCAAATGAAATTTTTTGTTTTGTCCACTCTCCGATACAAAAATCTATTGGCGCGCAAACTGCTGGTGTTCCTGTCCTGCATAGTACTATGTTGCCGTTGTGAATTGCTCGATGCTTTCCTTCACCATCCAGTATAGAACCCTATGACCCCCCTGATCAGCCGTTCCAACGTACAAACACAGAGGGAATCACCTACACCTTGTCGAGGATTAGTTTGCAGTTCTTGGTTGATGTTTTTTATTGTTGATAATTCTCCTTGTTCTCAGTTTGTACCAGAATGTCTGTCATTTAACGTTGTGATAGTCCCTTTTACCAGTTTCATCCATTTTTTTCCCTGTCATTTTATTCATAATTTTTAACTCTTTTATCTTTTAATCTATTTATTCATTTTAAACCATTTCAAATCTCATCATAATTCTAGTCACATTCACCTTTTACATCCGAACATTATAATATTATATTATTTCATTCCATGTATTCACTTTCTATTTTTTTGAACTACTAATTAGGCTCCTCCTACTTGAATCTCTGCCAGTCACTAAACCACTTACTGCAGACTATATCATTATGATACGGCACGGACACACTTCAGCCCCTGCTCCTAACCAGCTAGACTGCTGCTCACTTGCACCAATGATTCACCGATACTCTGGACTTATCCGGTTCAAAGGACCAAAATGTTACTTTACTGTATATCTCTTTAATAAAATTCACCTTCTTATGGTACAAGATTGAGTGTAATCATGAAGAAAAATTGAATTGATATTTTACAATAAAAAATATCTTGACAGCTTTTTCTCTCAGGTTTGACACTGACTTCCACAACATAATTTTTGTGTGATGTTCCATGAAGATGGGTTCATGACTTGACACCCTGAGTTCAAATTTACCGTAGAAAATTTTAGTTTATGAGGATTGAAAAAAATGATTGAACATTTTTGCACGCATTTCACTACTGTACACGATACAATCAAAGCCCGACAACACCGGCCGGTAAAGATGATGTCAGTCCGAGTCAAACTACCTTAGGCCAAATCAGTTCTTGATTATGATCTTAGAGGGAATAAAAAAAGTGAAGTGATTTTATAAATTAAATTAAATTAAATAAATTTTATAAATTATCCATTTGTGGCCCCATGAATCGAAGTACGTTCACAGCGGTGGGATAAACCTTAAAATAAACCAAAGTCTGTGCGGAAGACAAAGGTTGTTTTTTGTCGATTAATTTGAGAAAATGAGTTCAGCCAGTAACAGTTCTTCGAGTGAAGAAAACTTCAAAAGGAAAAAAAAATGTTTTCTCAAAACTGGGTAAGAAATCCACGAGCTTCATTATGGATAGCAGAAGACAGTCATCAACAAGCCGTTCATACACCCCTCACCCCTCCCCCCTCCGGTGGTAGAAGATCGAGTAACTTTTCAAGTCGAGTTTATCGACTGGTAGAGAAACTGATCAAACATCGATTCGAATCCAAGACAGACACCCGCGTCTCAACCAGATATGACACCATTACCAAAGTTACTCCAGGAAATTCGAATTTTAACCCCATCAAATGGATTAAAAAATTGACGAATTGGCCAAAGTCAATAACTGGAGTGACGCAATAAAATTCAATCATATGCAAGGGAGACTTGAAGGTCATGTAAAGAAGTGGTTCGAGAACTTGCCATCCTACCAACTCACCTGGCAAGAATGGAAAGAACTTTTGATTGAGTCATTTCCAAATCCACAAGATTTTGGGCCGTTTTCACGCAAGTTGGTTGATAACGTATGGTCTGAAAGTTTTGGGAACAATTAAAATGGCTTATATAACTCTTCTGAAAAAAGGTTTATATTTTTATCATATTCTTAATCAATCTTTCTTAACATGAATTATTATAAAGCAAAATTCAAATAATCGTCAAGGGACCGTTATTTTCGATTTGCCTACGATTTTTCCCTGACGCGTTGCATCGTCCTTCGGACGACCAGAGCGTTGATTTCTCTGATTTTATTGGATATACGGCGTCGCAAATGTTCTTGATTTTGCGCTTTCCATCCATTATTATAGACTCTCCGACTCAATATTGCATCTCCCAACCAGATTATAAATACCTCGACGAATTTCATGTTTTTGGATATGAATACAATATGTTCTGGGTGTTACTTCAAAATTGAGCTTTCAAAAACAGGACTCTATCAGAGGAAATAACATTGCCGAGAATTTATCAGAAGTGACACCCAATGTGTGCAACGAGCGCATTTTCGTAGCCATTTTATCATATAAAACAGACAAATCAAATTTACTTTTGTCGATGGCATTACTTATAACGAGACCGAGCAACTCTCGAACTCGTACTTCTATTTGAAAGTCTTCTCGTCCAAAACGCGAGATTAGTGCCTCAATGATGTGTACGTAATTGTCACTTATCGCCAGAAAACTCTCTACAACTTGCTGCGCTCGACTACCTTCTACCGTCGATTGAATGAGGTACTGAATTTTGTCACTGTCGTCGATGTCTGGATCTTCGTGGATTTTTTTAAATTGACTTCAAAACGGCATCCAGTCTCGGACGTTACCATCATACTTTTTAAACTCGATCTTAGGTAATATGAATTTCCTCTTATCGAAGTATTGACGACGACAACTGAGCCCCTAGCACTTCCTGGCCTCACTGACTCACCCTCCTCCAAAGGTACCTGCAGCAGCTCTTCTACTTTGAACTTCAACAGGGTGAACATTCGACGGTAGGCATCACAGAAGTCCAGTTCGCTCTCCAGATCTTGTTCACTTACGTCTTCGGTAAGGACAACTTCATACAGGCTCTCATCTGCCAAGTGAAGTCGCTCGAGCTTCTGCTGAACTAAATCCTAATTAATTCGTACCTCTGGAATGTTTGGCTATTGACAAGTATTCCTGTCCCAAGGTTAATTGATAGTAAGGTTGCGTCGTTATACGTTCGAGTCTTCGACTAATCAGAATTCAGACAATATTCACGTGAAAATGACGTCACTCGGCTCCAAAAGTCGGTTCCGAAATTCAAATGAACATATTTTAAACGCGTTCACATTTAAGACGGCATTGCACGAAAATTAGTAAAAATCGCGTTCTAAGCCTGTAGCTAGACACGAGATATGGAAGATAGTATTTTAATAATATTACATTACATAGGTATACCTACATTTATTAAATAGGTATTATTTGATATTGAATATCTAATTCTCAATTTATTGATATTTTTGTATGACTTTCAGGAGTATGAGCTTGAATCAGCTTGTCCACTGACTGGCGTTCTTTTCTGCGAGAGTCAACATTCCTACAGGAGAGAACGCCCGTGTTTCCTGTCGGGTTTAAACGTCGATACCACCACGACAGGAAAGATGAAATGTGCACTAATCTAATTACCCACTAACTGGCGTCCTTTCTACCAAGATTCGACAATCTCGCAGGAAAGAACGCTGGTCTGTGGGTAGCTAATAAAACAACAAAAATTATTGAAAAAAAAAACAATTATTTTATTGGTTTTTATGTTACCTATTTCATGAGTACCACACAAACAAGTTTATAAAATGGTACTGATTATAAAGTACCGAGCAAAATTAGAGTAGCCTAAAATTTGATAAAACTTGGATCCTGCATCGGTTAAAGAAGTAATTATTGTGCATTTGAAATCTTCAATCCATTTGTCAGTTTACGTGTCCTGGTGATTTTTTCAACAAAAATGTTCAGTGTCCTTTTGTCACTTGAAAAAAAGATGGGGTGGATATAAAAAGTATGGTCACTTTTAATATTTAATGCAGTCCATAAACCTTGATTCCCACCGCCACAGTCCGATACACAAGTCACCACGTTGTAGTTTATTTTATCAAGACGCGTCAATAAGTCATCTAAAATCTCTGTAAATGGGTTGCTTCCAGTTATCAAACATGCCGCGAGCCATTACAACTTGCATGTAAGCGTGTGGGCCAACAACCTCATCTTCTTTCTGATCGTACTCATATTGTGATGTAACCTGCAAAAATAGCTTTTTATAAAACTATTCAATCTATCGATAAGAGTTCCTACCTTAACCCCATCATAAGATAGAACAGTAACCTTATTGAATCTCGTTTTCGTCCTGCCTGCAACTTCTAGCACATCCAGAACATCTTCTAAAACGCCATTTCTCAAATTTAAGTGGGCCGCCCAATGTTGTAAGGTTGATAATCCAGGAAGCGGATATTTTAGTTGTTCTTTCAAATAAACGTAGCAGCTTTTACTAAAATATCTGATCGTAAAGGCTTTTGATATCTCATCTGGTGTCCATCTTGCTTTTGTTTTTGTCCCGAGTGAAATGGCGATTTGGTTAGCACTTAAGAAATCTTTGAACGCTTCAGAAGCTTGTCGTTCAAAACTTTGTTCCAATTTCATAATGGTTTCTTGAGTGATAATAATTTTACCTTTCAACGTTTCATTTTCTTGTTTCAATTTTCTTATTTTAATACTGAGTTTGTCAAATTCTTGGGCTCTTCTCATTTTTATTAAATTATTTTCTATTTCAAGTTGGTCTAGTTTCATTTTTAATCTATCAAACTCAATTTGTTTGTTTCTGATTTGTAACTTATTTGCTTCTTGCGCATTGTTCAATTGCAACATAAGCTCTTCATATTTCTCATTATGAGAAGAGGAAGGTAACGGTTCCAGAATAGTACTAGGGTGTGACCTCTCCAAGTCTGTAATTAATGACAAATTAAGACTACTGTTATCTCACAGAGCACTTTTATACATTTTTCTGTTTCCTCATCCATTACTGAAGATGGATTTTGAATTGTTTTGTTGTCGTTGTAGATGGGAAAAGAAATCATTTCAGTTGGCAACTGAATTTGTTTGTTTCTGATTTGTAACTTATTTGCTTCTGGCACGTTGTTCAGTTGCAACATAAGCTCTTCATATTTCTCATGATGAGAATAGGAAGGTAACGGTTTCCAGAATAGAGTACTATGGTGTGATCTGTCCAAGTCTGTAATTAAAGACAAATTAAGACTACTGTTATCTCACAAGGCACTTTTATACATATTTCCGTTTCCTCACCAACTGAAGATGGATTTTGAATTGTGTCGTTGTAGATGGGGGAAGACATCATTTCAGTTAGCAACTTCAAAAATGGTATGGCTGGAATGTTACAGTACACTGTTGGTAACCGTTACTTCGATGCCTACTTCAAGTTTACTGACCATTTTTTTTCAATATCTTTGGGACAGTGCCCATGATTTTTGCTTTGATTCCATCCTCAAAATCACTAATTTGGAAATGTTTTGAACATATTCTCTTATTGATCTTGGATGCAAAAGTCGGAGGTTGGTTACATAAACGGACCCATTCTCTGCAAATCAGGTCATCTTTTGGAAAATGGAAAAAGGTTACTCGTTCACCATTATTTTCTTTTCCCAGTTTCCTATATTTACTCGGACAGCTTGAGACTCCACATGAGTGACCTGGCATCTAAAAAAAAAGATAAAATATGATTCACACTTAACAATGAGAAGATATTCCACTGTATATCAAAAACTGTGTAATAACACTAATTACTTACCCTCAAGCACGTTTGAAAATGGTCGACACTCGGTAAAAAATGTTTTTAGACCGTAAATTACGAATATTTTGTCAATTACCGCTTTTGACATTAATAAGGTGACACACCGATGACAGGAACGTCATAATATTGATGGAGCCGAGTGACGTCACCAATATCGAAACGATTCGGTTTAAAGTTCGGGAATTTCCGACTCCCTAGTTACGGCGCAACCTTCACATATCAATAAACCTTGTTCCTGTCCCCCAGATTAGACTTCACGCACCAAAACTCCGTCCTGTCACGGTCGCCACAAAAATATGTCGTATCCAGCAAAGACCACCCGTCTTTGTGACACGATTAATTTAATTTTTCGGAAGCTACTTTTCTATTTTTCAAAAACTGCTTAGCACAACATCTAACTTGACATTGATTAATTATCTATCACCTGGTGAAGTGATCCACAACACTATTAAAGTAATCTATCTTGTCTTCGTCAAAAGCAATAAACAACAAAAACAAAATCTTTCACTCATCCCCGTCAAATCTTTGGTGGATGTGAAATATCGCTGATAAAAAATCGTAACTTTCGAGAATTCCGCTACATATTGATCTATTTGAGCTATAAGCGAAAAATCCCCTACCCTACAAATAATAGCGAAATTCCGCCCCAATCGGCAACACTGTAACAGATGACAAATGATTTACTTGTTTTGCATAGTCCGATTCTGTTCGGTGTCAGCTTATCCTTACAACCGTTGCGAGAGTATAAAACGCACCTAGAGTTCCAGTGCGCAATCCGAAAACGGAACATATCTCTATTTACATTTTTCGAGTTGGCGTCGATTTTTACGTGCGCTGAAACCCGTTTTTTCACCCATAGGCTGCCACTTCTGTATAGCTCGAAATACGGCTATTGCTTATCCATAGTTATTTAAATCAATGGATTAATTCGGTTAAGTTCGCCAGTTACTTAAGAAAAGTCGTCGAGTTCACACGTGACGTTTTCAGTTTTTGTGTTATTTGGGGAAATAGTAACCTACACCATCGTCATTACCGTGGTAAGTGATGAATAGTTCAAGATCATGTTATATATTTCAAAAATCACTAAAAAATAAACTAAAGCATGGTTTCCTATTAGAACTTGTAAACTTTATTCGGATTTATGTTGTTATTGACTTTTTAACAACGCATTTTTAATGACACGGGAATGACAAACTTGACATGAAAATGACGAGAATTCGTAGAAGTTACGTGAAAAACGTAGAATAGATAAATATTATTGTTTTATTGTAAACTGAAGAGCGCAAAGAAGTCGAGGGAAGATATCCTAAAAGGAAAAAGAGAGCGAGAGCGGAAAAGATGAAGAAAAATACGTAAAAGGCAGGAACAAAAACAGAAGGAAAAGGAATAAAATATTTTTAGCAGAAGAAAAACAAAATCAAGAAAAGTGTTAAGAATTTGACCCCCAGAGAGCAACGTCAAATTCGAAAGAAATGGAAGGAAAATTCAAGGAACTACCTTTCAAAAAAAAAAAAAAAATGGGAACTACTTTCCTGATTTAAAATACTCCTGTTTTTTCAGATGAAAAAAATCGGCCGGCAAATGCTGACATCTCTTTCCAACGACTGATTGGTAAAAAGATAGTCAATAGGAATAAAGTTTAACGATACCGGGAAAGGAAAAAAATTGACCGATACAAGAAGAAGTACTACAGGCTTGTGGAGAAGACCCAAAAACTGATAGATCCCACCACTTATCCCGATTTGACACCACTAACAAAAGTAAACTTATTGTTAGATGCATCTCTTCCTGGACATTTCAAGGTTGAAGAAGTGAAGAAGAATCTAATGTTTGGTGAAGTAATAACGCAGCAGTTAGCAAGTACCTATCAACAATTAAAGAGTGATAAGAAGAAACAAGCCTTCAAGAAAATACTGGATGGTAAAATTATGAAAAAATACAAGATGCGAACCAAACTTTCCAGCGTCATAAAGTTTCGTGAGTCATCGAATTTCAAAAGTCAAGATATATCAAAGTTTGAGAGAAAAAAGGAAAACAGATTCAAAAAAGAAACGTTATTAAACAGAAGTTTTCTTGATGGAACTAGAAGAAAATAGTAGAGTGTGTCCTGGCAAAAGAGAATTTGTAAAAAAATATAACGTGACAAAAATAAGGTGAATTTTGTTTCAATGTTATTTTCGCAATCCAAGGAAGAATTTTTTATTTTTATATGTATTGTGATTTTGTGTCGTTACCATTTCTAGTCGGGTTGTTTTTTTACGTTAAAAACCTAAGTACTTATTAGTTGTTGGCCAAATTTGCAAAAAAAAGACTGGTTAATAGTTGAGTTCTTCTCATTATACTATACCTATTATTTTTGCAGCGATTGTGTTTTATCCAATAAGTAAATAAAATCGATTTTTTCGAGTGGTGAGTCAGAAAAATCTATTCCCCTGGGTTCCAAGTCAAAAAAATGTTTTTTTCCGAGTTCTAAATTGGAAAAATCATTATTCCGAGTTGTAAGTCAGAAAAATCGTACGAAAGCGAAGAAGAGCCACCGGATTTCTTTTCATTTTTCCGAGTTGTAACTTGGAAAAATCGATTTTTCCGAGTTGTAAGTCAGAAAAATCGATTCCTCCGAGTTGTAACTCGGAAAAATAGATTTTTCCGAGTTGTAAGTCAGAAAAATCCATTCCTCCGAATTGAAAGTCGGAAAAATTGATTTTTCCGAGTTGTAAGTCAAAAAAAACGCTTTTGGGTAAAAAACAAGTAGACCAAGAGCCAGTGACATTTTTTGAGACAATGTTGTTGTACGAGAGGGTTCGTGATGAACGCAGTTCCCATAGAGGGTTGCGGAACGCCCCAATATGTAAAAAAAACTGCATCTTTGGATCATTTAGTCAAGGATGAATTTTTCACTAGTATTTCTTTGGTAGTCCACAGTCGTCCAGAAAAATTGGAAATCTCCTATAGGGTGGCGGATCACCTTCAACATGTCGTAGGACCAATGAACTTTTCATAATAAAATTCAGTTAGGGCTAAATTTGTTATCAGTTGTTCTTTGGTAGCGTACAATCATCCAGAAAAATGGGCGGATCAATCGGCCGGTTCCTTAAGGGTGACGGATCACCCCCAACATATCGAGGGACCAATGAAATTTTCATAATATGATGTAATCAAGGTTGAATATTCTGTTATTATGGCAACTAAACTAGGTACTCAGCAAAAAAAACGGTACACCCGAAATGTTCGCCTATGTTTGGACACTCATAATTTTTGAATTGAAGTGAAATAGTTTCAAGGCCGACAAACACCATCACTCAAAAAAAAATCATCGTTCCTTTGGTTTTTGGTTCTTTGATATTGATATTTTCAGGATACATTTCCTCACGAATGCCTTTCTTGAAAAATATCAGCCATGCATGAAATTAAACATTTCAATTTTGTCCTTCATATCAGAAACGAAGTGAGCTATGAAAATATTGTTTGTGGAGTCGTTCGTTTCTCGAAACAGTAGCAAAGTATCGCGAAAACCGCATCTCTCTATCCTCATTCATAAGGATAGAGAGATGCACAAAGACACCGAAAATGGGACACCCTGTACAGTATAAAAAATCAAACATTCCCATGTGACTTGTACAGGCAAAGATTTTTACAAGTTTTTCCATAAATACCTTCATGAATAATAATCATTGTACTTGTACAAGTATTCCTGTGAAGTATACAGTTACGTCTGTAGCCGCCTTTTTAGTATTCGGCGAACTGATGTTCCTCTGTAGTTTGTCGCTGAGGGTCTGAATAGAGCTATTCAATTAAGTCACCGTTGGAGTGATCGAGCTCCTTATCACAGCATCTTCTTGCTTGCTCACGGCTCATGTGCTGAAGGATAAGAATCTTAGCTCTAGACGTTGATGGTTCCATGCTTAAGAACCAGGTGAAACCCTATTGGCACTCTCAGGAGCTCTGTGGTGTGCTATTAGTGAAAATTTGTATAGAGCAATCTCAAAATAACAACTAGAGGTCGTTATAATTAGGGGCTCATTGGATTCTTCTAAAAAACTTTCTGGGGTGGCTTTCTCCGGGGACTTTGTTTGGTGACTCTCCCAGCTAGAGAGGCTGAACAAAGAAAACTAATTTATTCGAGTATTTCGCTTTATCATAAAAAAAACTGCTTTCAAGTTTTGAAGATAATAAAGTTTATTCACGGCTTATAATGTAAAGACTGTATAATGTGTGTTTCATACTTGTGGTTTTTGCAATATATTGTCAAACATTATTCTGCATTATTCAATGTCAACCGTTGCGAAGGTATAATGGTTCAAAAGACCACGATTATGTCACTTGCGGACCAATCAATAAAATTCTTTGAATAATACCATGGAAATCTATCGACCAACTCAGTGTTATTGTCAAATGAGTAGTAAGCGCTTACGTATTTGTATTGGGATCTATGAAAATGGCATTGAAAATTTTAAATGAATAGAATAGTCATGAATTAAGTAGAGTATACTACTCGCAATAATTGGTATTAATCCCTCGGACTGTTACTCCCTCGCCGTCAAGCAAACTGAGATACTTTATATACAAGGTAATTCACGTTATTCGACACGAAACATTATGGCTGGAGTACCTGATTTCAATCCTGGATGGATAGGAACCCTTCAAGGCTACCGTTTAAAAATATTTTAAAGTTATACAGGGTGTCCTCAAAACACGAAACGCATCAGAGTTGTATTTTTTCAAATGGTACCCCCTGTATATTAATCGATATTTTAATTCTTACTTCAATTTTGGATAAAAACTGTGATACAACTTATGTTCCTAAATTCAATTGTTATCGGGATATCGCGTTTAAAAAATGGCATTTTTGCACCTTTCACTTACTATAAAACTAAAACTATTCAAGTTAGAGGAAAATGGTCTGCACTTTCTCATCATAACTTTTCAAGAGATATTCTGTCATTTGACTTGCGAATTATATATAACGTACCCTCCATCCTCTCCTCCGCTTGTTGAAAATTCCGGAGGGTGTCCCACTCCAGCTGCTCCAGGCCAAGATATTTGTATCCTTCGCGGATTTGCGGCAGGAAAGGTGCAACGTCAGGCTCCGCATCGTCCCCTGCGTCCCTGGAAAGGTGCCACATTTGGCGATGTTCAGCTCCAGTCCTATTTCTGCAGCGGCCCCAGTCAACTTCTTGGTGATACACGCAATCCCTCCTTTGGTGGGTGCATGGCATTTGAAGTCGTCCATGAAAACCAGGATGTTGTGTTTTCCCTTCGTTTCCTTGTTGATGTCGGGGTCTTTCCTGATGTGGTCGGTAATGAAAGCGGACATAAGGACAAACAAGAGTGGGCTGATGGAATCACCCTGCAGAAGGCCTCTTCTGACTGGGATGGGTGTCGTGAGAGTTGTCTTGTCGACCTTGACTCGGAGAGACCAAAGTTCAATCGCTGACTCTTTCCTGACGATTGCCTTGATGAACCTTGTCAAGTACGCCCTTGCTGCTGGTAAGGTCTTGTACACAAAGTTGGGGATACCGTCCTCGCCCGGTGCCTTCCAAGGGGATGCCCTCCTCAGAGCCTCCTCAACTTGCTCCTCCAACCTCTTGTCCTCAACCTGGTGTTCCAGCGCTTGGTCCCTCGTGAACTTCATTTTTTGAAGCCATTTGTTAAGTGTTGGTGTGGCTCGGTTATGGTCCTCTTTTTTGTTAAGCTTCCTGTAGAAGTCCTCGGCAGCCCTCGCGTTAAGCTCACTGCTTTGGTGGTCCGACACCTCTAGAGTCTCTATTGAGGGCCGTTGGTGAAATCTTGCCCTCAGCTCTAATATTTCCGACCTCTTCTTCTGGAATATTAGTCTCTCTTCCAGGATTTTCGTCCGCTCCTCAGTCGATGCTATGTATTGATATGGGTTCATCTTGAGCTTTTTCATGATCTTTGTTTTCTTCAGCAATCTTCTGGATAGAGGCTGGCCCGACTGAATCTCCTGGGCGTTCTTGACATGCCTCTCTAGCTTCTGTATTTTCCTCTCTGTGAAAAAATGCTTAGGTTTTGGGTTAGCCCCTTTTCGCAGTACAGTATTTCGCAATAAGGCCCCAGCTACGAAAATAGCGTTTTTAATTGCCCTTCTTTTCTGAACCCTGGTTTTCAGGCTGGCCTCGATTTCATCAATTTTCCTTATTAGGATTGAATCGACTCTGGCCACCTTTGGGTTGCAAATTCGAAGGTAGAATTTCCTTATCCTTACCTTCTTTTCTCCTACACAGCGAAACATTTTGTCAAACTGCGCCTGCAGCTTTGCCGTTTCCTCATCCATGCCATCGAGGTGGTCGGGTACAGAGGGTGGTTGAGGTGTTGGTTCCTCAAGACTCTCGTTCTCCAGGGCCTCGATTGATGTGGTCCGCTGAGAAGGTCCAGGTTGTGGGGATGTTGGGTTGACTGGGATTTGTTCCGATGGAGGTGGAACAGGGCTAGCTGGGTTTTCCTGTGTTGTTTGCGCTTCGTCATCAGATGTTTGTGTGATGGTGGAATCAGACGAGGACGATGATGTTCTCCTCATATAATAAATATCGGGACATGCCAGTCGCAGCTTTGTGGCGATCGCCTTCATGGTGCGCCCTGGAAAGTCATTAATAATGGCTTTAATCCTCGCTGTCGATTGGTTCTCCCTTCTATCCTTATACGCCTCAATTAACCTCTTCGTGTCCTCTTCCGTCCACTTAGAGGGGGCTTTCTCCCACCTGTCATCCTCCGAAGCATTCTTTATTTCCAGGTATTTCTTTTTGATGGCCGCCGCAGATCTACCAGGGAGTCGTTCTTGCAAAGAAACAATGTCCTCCTTACACAGAAAGCCATTATTCCTCCTTATCTCACTCCTCAATACGTCAATCTCGCGTTCGCGCCAAGTCGACATTATCGATGAGAGTTTTTTGGGACGATTCCATATACAAAAATTTTACAAAACTACACCAACCTGTGATTATTACAGTGTATTCAATGTTTCCAATGTCTCCACCGCAGGTAAATTGTCCTTGTTCGGATAAAAACACCCACAACACGATTGTTTATGTTTTTTCTGTGCCGATGCGGCCACTCCCTGATAACGGAACAAACACATCGACGAACTGCCCGTTACACTGTATAATTATCACAACTGTATGCCAGGCAATTGTTTACTCCTCCGAGCTGGACTTTTTTTTTTGAGGAACCGGGGAAAAACTAGCGAAAATGCTTTCTTTACCGGCGCTCAACAAAACACGTCCGTTCTGCTTGAAAGCTATAGGTAGTATCATTTGAATAAAAGGTACCGTCAGCTGTCAAGTTTTTTCGACACATTTTGACATTTTTTCACAACAATGAATTTGATCTCCTTGAATAGCTCTTGGAAAGTTAAGATAGGAAAGTGCAAACCATTTTTCCCTTACTTGAATAGTTTGAGTTTTATAGCATGTCAAAAGTGCAAAATTGCCATTTTTAAGACGCGATATCTCGACAACGGTTGAATTTAGGAAAATTAGTTATATTACAATTTTTATTCCAAATTGAAAAAAGAATCGAAAAATCAATTAATATACAAGGGATTTCATTTGAAAAAATTGAAATTGGATAAATTTCGTGTTCTGGGGACACCCTATATAACATGAAGTCACAAGGTCATACTCTCGAATTAATAAATAAAATAATATTGTTGATAGTTGATGAATTCATTGAAAAAATTTAAAAAAAAACAGTATCACCTGATTTATTTCTCAGAATCTATCCTTACGACCTGTAACAAACCTTGATATCTCAAGAATCGTTAGGGATTCACAAAAAAATTATAAAATAATTTTTGCTTATTTAATTCATATAAAAAG
Source organism: Orchestes rusci (assembly GCA_958502075.1). NCBI lineage: Eukaryota > Metazoa > Arthropoda > Insecta > Coleoptera > Curculionidae > Orchestes > Orchestes rusci. Next base: position 47,758,140 of record OY293304.1, read on the forward strand.
TATTCCAGATACCTTGCCGGTCTTTATTTTAATAATTATTATTGTGCTAAATTGATAAGGGTATTTCTAATCCTCTTTCCAAATGGGTGGTGCAACCAAGATGGGTGGACGATTGTGGAAAAATGGTAAGGAATCTAAAAATTTTTTTTTTGTATATTATAGTTTGTCAAAAAGGCTATGTTTTCAAAATATAGTGAGAGTACAGGGTGTCCCAAAATATTAGCGGCGAACTAAACGTGATTTTTTAAAATGGAACACCCTGTATATAATAATTCTGATTATTTCTTCTATCTCGTACGATCATTTTTATACCAGGTTTGTTGGGTCTAAGACTCATGATAAAGGAATGGGAGGCGATCAAAGTTGAAAAAAGACTTATAGTTGGGCTAATTTTTAAGCGAAATGAAAAAAAAGTTTCGAAAAACCAACTGACACATGAAATAATACTTATCCTTGAACACAATAATCACATTCATTTTGAATAAAATTATTTGTTTTTATGCAGGGTGGTCAGGTTTTGGAAACACGACCTGTACAATTTTTTTTCAAATGGATTACCATGTATATTATACTTCCATCTTGAAGATAACATCATCAGCTTTCAAAAAACATTATGGAAAGACTCAAACCTGTTAGACCTCAAGCAAATCTGGATCTTTTTCACAAGTGGTCTTATCCAAATTCAATGAATAAGAGATTCATGCAATTCGAGATATCAGAGATATGGTGCAAAATCTGTTACATCATTATCTCAAAAAGTAAGTGCACTATATTCAACTGCAAGAGAAAGTTTCGATATTCTTTTCTAGATATAACCTGGAACGAGCTGGAATAATGTTTAACCACAATGTACCTACTATGTGATACCAATACCAGATAATCTAATTCTAATACCACTCAACATAATATTGTAGAATTCGGAATAAAATTGATTTATCAAAGTTAGATTTCAAAATTCAAGCTGCAAATATCAGATCGACCTTATATATGTAATCCCTATCCCGTGTTTTTATCCGGCTAGCTCACTAATTGAGATTACGATGAGTTTATTTGATCAAATTCCCCGATTTTATCAATGGGGCTTTTGAGTTCGGACTTGAGGTGAAATTTTGATATTATTGCACAAACATACTGTGCTAATGCAGAAGCTGATACTTTAATCACAACACCGCTATCAAATATCCCCTTCTTGTAAATATAAACTAGAAATAAAGGTTCTTTCATTTTACAAATTGATTGGTGAAATTTGCAAAGTTGATTAGGATGTTCACCTTTTTAATATCTGGAAACATTTATTTTTTCAAGTTTGCATTTTATTTCAATCACTTTTATCTGACCGCGCTGAATTCCTCATTGTTTTTTTTGCGAGATCAATTTCATCACTACATTAAAAATATCACCTCACTTCATTAAAGAGCCAAGATATTTCATGAGACCTCAGAGATTTTTTAACCTGAGAGTTTGTTTGTGAGTACGATATTGATGAGAAAGGACATTTTTATAATTTTGATTTGCTGACGTCACAAAAAGGTTCTTGAGCTAAATTTCAAACAAAATTTATATGATTAATGTCCTTTAGATTGTGAGAAAACAATTTGGACAGCTACCCTTTATTATCAAACTTTTCGAAACTCTGATTTATATGCAGCAAACATTTGAACACTGAATATATTGACCTTTTGTCAGAAATGGACCATCCTTCTGAATAAACTTGTATTACGCTTGTGAAAGAGGATGATATTTGTGTGATCGGTTGTTTTATCTGTTTGTTGAATTTGAGTGTTGTTAATCTTGCATCCACATGGATGCACATCACTTTTCAAAGTATTTTTTCAAGGTAATGGTTTGATTTAATCTGAAAAGTTTCTATCAATAACTCAATAATTTCATTAATTCAAACAAAACTTGGAATTAGTTAATGTATAAGTATTAATTCCAAGTATCCTTCGAAAGAATTCGGCAAGTGGGGCAATAAAACAAATAATTATTTTTAATCTTTAATGATCTTTCAAGTGAGAAAGTGACATAATTTGCTCCACTGAGATGCAACGACAAGTTTGAGCCATAAGTAAATTTGAATGTCGCCATTGTCGCCAGTGACTTGTATGGAGTCACAGTATCGAAAACGCACCCGGGGCGCATTCTGTCGGCAATTATTCAGTCAAACAAGCCGTTCTGGTCAAGTTCACACTTGGTGCGCCTTTGTGCTGCCAGTTAAAATCAATAAATCAATAATAGTTCACTTGACACAAGTATGGGAACATGTCTATCTTATCACTGCATGCACCAAATATGTCTGAATGTTTCTTGAAACATCTCTGTCTCTGAGATATAGAGTTGCCCTCTAGGCAAACATCAAAAACTTGAACCTTTTTGAAGGTGAAGTTTCGATTAATCGGAGCTAGTTTACATACTAATATCGCGCTCTAATGGCTATTTAGATAGTCCGCACGCCCCCATAACTAAAAAGATATAGTTCACAAGCATCTAGTAGAAAAGCGCGATGGTAGTAGATAAGCTGATTGGATTCACGAATCACAAATCCTTGCTCATCTAAACTTCAAGTGAGTGATGAATTGCTTCCAATAAATGAATCGGAGACTCTCAAAACTCAAAAGAATGTTGGTGCCACCCTTTAGGAATCGCTTTTGTCTCTCACCCCACTCGCCTCTCTGGAAACGATATGTCGTGTGATGATTCAATAATTGTACTCACACACTATTTAAAAATCAAATATGCAGGCAATAATGGAACGGGTTTATCAACTATCAGGCTATCATTATCTACGAGTGCTTTCAAACACCGTATTTTTAAGTGTGATGTACAAAGTGTCCCATTTGAAAGTGAGTCACCCTCATAACTTGTAAATTTATTGATCGATTTTGACGATTTTTTTTTAATGTAGAGAGGTGAAAGACGTATTTTGAGGTCATACGTCGCCCAGTTTTTTCCAAAGACCAAGACTACTTGAGCATATTTAGAGGCTGAAAACTCCAGAAAACATATGAGCATTTTTTAAGATAATCTGCCCACGCCACTGGATTTTTCATCCCCTGAAATGGGTCTGTACCAAATTTCATTAAAAAATATTCAATTCAAAAATATTATTTCTGTGTGTAATTTTTTTCTATTTTTTTTTGTCAGTCTCGTTTGTTTGTTTGCATTGTATTTTGACATGAGAATATCTATCAAATGTTTATATTTAATTTTTTTTTGATAGAGAGTTTCGAGGTGAAATACTTTTTGGTGCATACAAAAATTAATCGTTAATTTTCAATAATTTTCCATAAAATCTGGTACAGATCTATTTCAGGGTATGACGAATCCAGGGGCGTAGACAGATTTAAAAAAAAAAAATCGCTCATATAGATTCTGGATTTTTTAGCCTTTTAAATATGATCTAGTAGGCCTCGAATTTTGAAAAAACTTGACGACGTCTGGCCTGAAAATAAACATCTCCACTCTCCACATTTAAAAAAAAAACGTGAAAATCGCTCCATATATAAAAATGTTATGGGGGTGTCCTGCTTTCAAATGGATCACTCTGTATATGTAATCTAAAAACTCTGGTACTCGAACCGTCAATTGTAGCAAACTAAATGTATTTTGCCATCTGTCCACCTGGAAACAAAACACGCATCATTTAGTAGGACGCCTCCTTTCAGATCACCAGGTCCCCACCGATAGTTCCTTCACCGTTTTTTTCCTTGTAATAATTTTATTATTATGTAATCTTCATTAGAGCTCCCTTGACACATTTCCTGATTTATCTGGAGAAGGTGCTTTTGCAAAAAGTAGACCGATTGTTCTTCAAGTAATCAATCGATATAGTTTTTCCAGAACCAAGAAAAGTTCATGTCATTAGTCCTCTGCAAAACTTTAAGAATATTGATAATTCGAGAGCGCTTGCACCCTCTTGGGTGCAAATTTTCCGAAATTTCCGGACCGTAACGTCCGGAAATTCGTACTGTTAGTGCCAATTCACAATGAACGTAACACGTGAAAAGGACGTAACGGAAACGTAATCTGTAAAGATAAAAGTACTGTAACGGTATGTAGCTGGTCACAAAGATCACGCGTAAATATTACGTTAACGTACAGGTTACGGTCATCCGTAAGACGTACGTAAAGTCGAAATAATTTCAACTTCACGTTCAGTTTACGTATGAGATCTGGTAACTTTGTGTTGTCCTATGTGGTAGCCTTTTCATGTTGGTAATGAAGTGACATGCTGATTGTCAGGTGCTCGGTGCACATAACCTTCCTAGTAGTTGATTGTTGTGGAAGGTTGTTGTTCTTGTGAGGGACTGTTATTTGCCAAATAATCCTTTCTTAGGATAGGTTATAGCTATAGCGTCTTAACAGTAGCAGAACTACGATTCAATGGGGAACTCGCCTCTTTCACTGCTGAGTTCGATAGTCCATGAAAACTAAGGAGACCCGTATTTTTTCTTTTTGATGTAAGTCGAAAATTGACGGACATATAACGCTTTAAAGTGTGCTTAGATTGCAATGTTATGACGTCATAACATTGCAACACCATGCTCAGTATATCTACAGGGTGTTTCCTAACCTCTGTGACAAAATGAAAGAGGTGATTCTTCGCTTAATTTTAAGACGAAAATGTGGTTTAACTTTTTTTTGAATTTCGCTTTGTTTCCAAAATACAAAATACTGTTGAAGTTGGATCTAGCGTAAGAAGTTGGAGAAACATCAGTATAGAGGGAAAATCAATGTTTCTTTTTCAATAGGTTACCCTATATTTGAATGATTTTTTGAATTCTTCATAAAAGTCTAAGCTGTCCCGTTTCTCACATATCAGCATTTGAAATTTTGTCATGAAATATTTCAAATAAAAAGGTCAGGAGAGGTTTCACGATTCCTGAATAAATTTGAAGAATAATTCTGCCGATTGAATGGCCTCCCAACAGCCCCGATGAATGCGTTTTTTGCCGTTACTCAAAAAACCATGGCATGGTGTTTCAGAATAGGAATAATAGGATGCATCTTTTTCTGAAACACCCTGTGTGTGGTGAGTATGTACAATAATTTTGAGAGAGTATAGAGGAGGTCAAAATAACCCCAGTTTTCTCATAATTTTTTTGTTTCTGAAGAGCCTACAAACGGAGATAGACAGGAAAATGTGGAAAAAAAGTATAAATGGTGAGAAAATCAGAACTATAGCAAAATTTTCGTTGACGCGCTCTAGCGGCAAAACGAAGAAACTTACAAAAAAACCTCGAACAAAACGTTATTTATGAAAAATCTAGGAATTTTCAGCTTTGATTTTCCATATGATAAGCTTACAGAAAAAATCCCTTTTTTTTTGGTAAAGATCAAAAACTGGAAAAACTACCAGAATTTGGTCAAAAAGTGCCCAAAAAACAAAGTCCAGGCCAAAATTTTTGCCAGCAAATTTCAAATTTATGATAAGTGACCCCAAAAGTATAAATTGTGAGAAAATCAAAACTATGGCAAAACTTTCCTCTGAGAATCCTAGTATGCCCAGCCTAATGAGCATTCGAAATAAATATTACAATTCCGTACTATTCCGTCTTATGAGAAATAAATAATTGGTATTGCCATGGTTACCCAAGATTGATATTAATTTTTAGTAACCATAAGTTTATAATATTCAAATGTAATACTTACATGCCTGCTTCAGTTTTATCACATTTGTATTTTTGTTTGATCGCATTGAAAGTGCTATAACACTTTGGATGATAACCAACGCTGGCAGTTTCGTGTACTGGCAGTTTACATCCACTATATTGCAAATTATATTTAAGTCTCAACCCCAAAGTCTCCGTACACTTCAATAAAGAATTGTCCGTGAATGGTTTTATATCCGAATCCGATTCCTCACACACAAAACAAAGCTTCTTCTCATCCATTTTTCAAAATCCGTACGACGCGACGTTAGATCTGCTGTACAATACAGGCATACGAACGTGAACGCAAAATGTTTAACGTGTTACCAGGTAGTTACCAGTAACAACAGAAATTGTCTCCATGGAGAACTGTAACTAGGAAACAAATCCATATCCAGATCAATAAGTTGCTCAGTAACAATAGGCGATTTCGGCTTGATGGTACATGGTTTGGTACTTGCTTTGGTCTGTCAAACACCTACCAACCAAATTCGGATCCTTAAATGATGACGTCACATCAAGTTTGGTATGTGTTTTGGTCTGTCAAAATGCCTACCGCGGTTTGGAGCACGGTTCTTTGGTTTGGTATAGTGGTATCTTTGTCTATTCTTCTTTTGTCTCACTCGGGACTAGAAAGTAGTAGTTATGAATGATCAAGTGAATGATGTAACAAAGAAATTGACCAGTTTCATTAGAACTTCAGCAATTACTGAATTACCAAGCAATTTACTGAATATTACGAGATTCATTTTGAATAAGGCAAAAAAGTGCTCTGCAAACTTGTCTATAAATCGACGACGTTTACCTATACAATTCCAAAACAGCCAAAACCACCGCTGCTTTTCTTTAAGGCATTTTGAATAATATACGGCCACAATCATTTTATCAAATCACCAAGCAGTTTAAACCGTATGACAAAAACGAACTAAAAATAGCAAAATAAACTGTAACCTGTAACTAAACATAAACAAATAAGTTGGGTTATATTATAACCACGGCTCTTATGACAGTTTTGACCAAAAACCTCCCAAACGATTTCGTTAAAGTGTTGGTCATGACGTCATCACTATGACGTTGCAGTTACCGTTTGGTTAACCTAAATGTAAACCAACCACTCGAGCCGAAATCGACTAATGAGTGCAACGAGTGCAACAGACCGAAGGGGATTGCCGTGACGTCAGTTGTGGTAAGCAGAAGCAGTGTTCATCGATTTATTTGTGGATAACTGCTTTTTTGGTTGATTTCAAAGGGTGTTTCTCATAACTTTTCATGCTTAAGATGTTCGATTTCTTATTCGAAGATTCACGATTAGAATCTCCCACGAATTGGTCAGGAAAAAAAACAATAAATCAATGAACTAAGGATTCAACGAACTTTTGGTTCCTTGGTTCTTTGATTTTTTGATCCTTGGTTCTTTGGCTTCTTGGTTCCAATCAAGAATCAATAAATTAAAGACAAGGACGTCTTTAATTTCATGATTCTTTGATTTCTTGGTTCTTTGGATTTTTGGTTCCTCGGTGCCTTGGTTTCTCGGTTTCTTGGCTCTCTGGTTTCTGGGTTTTTTGATTGTTTGGCTATTTGTTTCGTGTGTTTTTGATTCCTTGCTTTCTCAGATCTTTGATTTCTTGGAATTTGATTATTTGGTTCTTTGGGTTTCTTTGGTTTTTTAGTTTCTTTTTTTTATTTTTTGATTCTTTGGTTCTTTGTTTCCTTGGTTCTTCAGTTTTTTTATTCTCTGATGTTCTCATACATACCTACACGTGACGCCATATGAAAATTACCTTGCATATAAGGTATGCTATTTTTCATACCATAAACTCTCACAATTGGTATGCCATATTATTTAAGTGATCTTTGAAATTTATTTAAACTATAAACCTAAAAGCATACTGATTATAATGACGGCAATTTTTGTCGTTATTTTGCGAAGATTTTTCTTAAATTCAAGTATGTTAAACTCTCACAACTTGTATGCCCTTTGTTATTCCACTTCATTATCTCATGATTGCCTCAACCGTAGAGAGGCATACTGATTAAATATACAGAGAATTATTTTTTTATTTTACAACTTCTCTTCCATTTTCTAATATGAAGAACCCGTTCAAAAAGTATGACATTTTACATATCGACAATTTGGGCTACATATTTTTTATTGCAATACACTTTTCATTGCGTAAAATTACGGCATTTTGTCAAATAACAGTACTAGATGTTTTGAATGTGAGGTTTACTTGGACATGCGCAAACGGTATGCCATTTTTTCTGTAGCTGATGTATAGCAAAATCATGTATACTTCTCAATGGCAGCTTGTTCAGAAACGTGGATAAATCGTTTTTTAAAATGCAAGTCCACCTGACCGTAATCACCTTCTGGGCTCACGCAAACGGTATGCCTTCAAGTCTTCAACTATCATATTTTACTTGAATTTTATTGTAGATTCATGGCAGCCTGGGGGGAATCGTAGAAAAACACCTAATTTGCAAATAAATAAGAATTAATTTTAATATATGAAGAACCCGGGACGACCGTTTTACTTTAACATTTAATAATAACAGAATATGTATACCTTGATACCCACCAAGAGGCATACTGGGTAAAATCAAAAAAAAATGTCACTGGCTGCCGGTCTATATACAGGGTGTCCGGAAATTACGCGTCAGGATTTTGGTGGGCGATTCTACATGAAAAATTAATGCAACAAACTTCTATACAATTTTTTTTAAAACTCAAAATTAAGGAAGATACAGGGTGTTAAAAAATATTTTTTTTTTCTTATTTTTTTCAATAACTTTTTTTCTAGTGTAATGATTTTCGCCAAATTTTGCATGCATGTCACTAGTGTTTCTTTGTATTCACCCTATTAATTTGACGCTAGTCGTCAATGACAAAAGGCTGAAGCTGTCCTTCACCTTAGGAAAACTACTTAGAACTTTTTTGTTTTAATCTTTTTATAAATTTGGATGTCAAATTAGTGAAGAGCATCAAAATATTTTTTAAAAAGGTGCTCGTGTTGCATCATCGTAGAATTAACGGTTTCCGAGAAAAATGACTTTAAACATTTACGTACGTTTGATTAGAAATTTTGATTTTCAAAATTAACAAAGCAAGCCTTGAAAACATACATTGTTAAAGGGTAATTTTTTAAATAAAATAACTATTCGCGACAACACACCTTATTTAATTTGGAAGTAATACTTTCATAAAAAGTTTTCGAAATGTTGCCCTTCCATTTCAATACATAAATTAATTCTTCTTTGGAAGTTCCAACGAATCCTAGAGAATATGCCTTCCTTCTGTTTAATTATTTCACAATTGTCAATAATCCGTTGTCTCAGCTCTTCACGGCTTGCTGTGTTAATTTTTTCAAAGTACGAATTTTTAATTATTTAAGGCACGGTTAATGTTTAAAGTCGTTTTTCTCGGAAACCGTAAATTCTACGATGATGCAACTTTGATGCTCTTTACTAATTTGACATCCAAATTTATAAAAAGATTAAAACAAAAAAGTTCTAAGTAATTTTCCTAAGGTGAAGGACAGCTTCAGCCTTTTGTCATTGACGACTAGCGTCAAATTAATAGGGTGAATACAAAGAAACACTAGTGACATGCATGCAAAATTTGGCGAAAATCATTACACTAGAAAAAAAGTTATTAAAAAAAAATAAGAAAAAAAAAATATTTTTTAACACCCTGTATCTTCCTTAATTTTGAGTTTTTGAAAAAATTGTATAGAAGTTTGTTGCATTAATTTTTCATGTAAAATCGCCCATCAAAATCCTGACGCGTAATTTCCGGACACCTGTATAGTGTGTGAATTTAAAAGGAACATAGAATTGTGATTAACAGAACATAGCTTGCAGCTTAGTAGTTTAAAATAATGGAAAGTAAATACATGGAACAAAATAATATAATATTAAAATGTTCGGATGTAAAAGGTGAATGTGACAAGAATTATGATGAGATTTAAAATGGTTTTTGTACAACCTACACGTAAAGTCCACTTTTCAATGCATGCAAAGCAGGCGGAAAGTCGCTAATTTTGGCAGCCGGGCCTTAAAGTACTTTCGCGCTCGCGGGCGCAAAAGTAGGTCGCTTAGCAATGGTTCGCTGGATCCCAACGACTCTGAATCTGATAACCACGTGACAGTCTAGCATACTAAAAGGAACTTATCACGTGACAATCTCGGTGACAATGAATCCGCACCACAAAAGAATACGGGAACACACCTATTGTAACCATGATTGACAGTTGTCACTTGTCAGTTGTCTGACTTGTCAGCAGTGTAGTGCAGTGTATCGATCATTTATTTTTGATTTTCAAAACTATTCTTTTTCTAATGAATACAAACTGGTTGTACAAAAAGCACTGTTTGCACCACGGACGAAAGATGATTTTGACTCGGCTAATATATGCCCTCGCTTCGCTCGTGCTGCTACTTATACCCTCGTCAAAATCATCTACTTTCCGCCCTTGATACAAAATGTACTATTAAAATGAATAAATAGATTAATAGATAAAAGTATTAAAAATTATGAATTAACGCAGAGCAGTACTACTCACTCATCCAATCAAAAGGAATCAGTCTCTCCAAATACTAGCTCGCATCCTTAGGGAGAACTCGTACCCACATAAGATGGTGAATAAACTGCTATTCAGTACTAGACATGGCTTTGAGCAGATCCAGGAACCCGCACTGCCCATCATCCTGCCACCTGCCCCACCACCTGCAGATCAAATACATTACTACGTTCTGCCAAACCTTGACGATCTCTTTCCTGAGGGCGCAAAATTTGCAAAAAACAAACCAAAACGGTGGGCTTCGTTTATAGCAAAACTTAAACCCCCCTGGCCACCAAAGACATGAGGAATGTGGTCTATAAGGTTCCCTGCATGGCATGAGAGTACTCATATGTGGGCCAAACGTCACAAAAATTATCAGCCAGATTAGCATCTCATAAAAAGGATTGTAGGAGACGTCAGCAAACAAGTGGACTTGCCCAACACCACACGAATACAGGTCACAACCCTAATTTTGACGATGTCAAAGTACTGGCCCGTTCCAACGCTTACCACAAACGCCTGTTTATGGAGATGGTCCACATCAAGAACACTCCAAATAACTTGAATAACCAACTGGATCACCAAAACCTCAGCACGATATATACTTGAAGTGCACAAACGAGCAATGGTGCCCAATACAACTAACACCACCATCGACTTGTAAGTACCATCTCACTGCACTTTCGTCAAAGCGAACAATGTTCCGCTTTTATCACAACTCTTTGAATGTGCAACGCCATGTGGAAATTGTCGAAAGTGAGGTTCAAATGAAATTTTTTGTTTTGTCCACTCTCCGATACAAAAATCTATTGGCGCGCAAACTGCTGGTGTTCCTGTCCTGCATAGTACTATGTTGCCGTTGTGAATTGCTCGATGCTTTCCTTCACCATCCAGTATAGAACCCTATGACCCCCCTGATCAGCCGTTCCAACGTACAAACACAGAGGGAATCACCTACACCTTGTCGAGGATTAGTTTGCAGTTCTTGGTTGATGTTTTTTATTGTTGATAATTCTCCTTGTTCTCAGTTTGTACCAGAATGTCTGTCATTTAACGTTGTGATAGTCCCTTTTACCAGTTTCATCCATTTTTTTCCCTGTCATTTTATTCATAATTTTTAACTCTTTTATCTTTTAATCTATTTATTCATTTTAAACCATTTCAAATCTCATCATAATTCTAGTCACATTCACCTTTTACATCCGAACATTATAATATTATATTATTTCATTCCATGTATTCACTTTCTATTTTTTTGAACTACTAATTAGGCTCCTCCTACTTGAATCTCTGCCAGTCACTAAACCACTTACTGCAGACTATATCATTATGATACGGCACGGACACACTTCAGCCCCTGCTCCTAACCAGCTAGACTGCTGCTCACTTGCACCAATGATTCACCGATACTCTGGACTTATCCGGTTCAAAGGACCAAAATGTTACTTTACTGTATATCTCTTTAATAAAATTCACCTTCTTATGGTACAAGATTGAGTGTAATCATGAAGAAAAATTGAATTGATATTTTACAATAAAAAATATCTTGACAGCTTTTTCTCTCAGGTTTGACACTGACTTCCACAACATAATTTTTGTGTGATGTTCCATGAAGATGGGTTCATGACTTGACACCCTGAGTTCAAATTTACCGTAGAAAATTTTAGTTTATGAGGATTGAAAAAAATGATTGAACATTTTTGCACGCATTTCACTACTGTACACGATACAATCAAAGCCCGACAACACCGGCCGGTAAAGATGATGTCAGTCCGAGTCAAACTACCTTAGGCCAAATCAGTTCTTGATTATGATCTTAGAGGGAATAAAAAAAGTGAAGTGATTTTATAAATTAAATTAAATTAAATAAATTTTATAAATTATCCATTTGTGGCCCCATGAATCGAAGTACGTTCACAGCGGTGGGATAAACCTTAAAATAAACCAAAGTCTGTGCGGAAGACAAAGGTTGTTTTTTGTCGATTAATTTGAGAAAATGAGTTCAGCCAGTAACAGTTCTTCGAGTGAAGAAAACTTCAAAAGGAAAAAAAAATGTTTTCTCAAAACTGGGTAAGAAATCCACGAGCTTCATTATGGATAGCAGAAGACAGTCATCAACAAGCCGTTCATACACCCCTCACCCCTCCCCCCTCCGGTGGTAGAAGATCGAGTAACTTTTCAAGTCGAGTTTATCGACTGGTAGAGAAACTGATCAAACATCGATTCGAATCCAAGACAGACACCCGCGTCTCAACCAGATATGACACCATTACCAAAGTTACTCCAGGAAATTCGAATTTTAACCCCATCAAATGGATTAAAAAATTGACGAATTGGCCAAAGTCAATAACTGGAGTGACGCAATAAAATTCAATCATATGCAAGGGAGACTTGAAGGTCATGTAAAGAAGTGGTTCGAGAACTTGCCATCCTACCAACTCACCTGGCAAGAATGGAAAGAACTTTTGATTGAGTCATTTCCAAATCCTCAAGATTTTGGGCCGTTTTCACGCAAGTTGGTTGATAACGTATGGTCTGAAAGTTTTGGGAACAATTAAAATGGCTTATATAACTCTTCTGAAAAAAGGTTTATATTTTTATCATATTCTTAATCAATCTTTCTTAACATGAATTATTATAAAGCAAAATTCAAATAATCGTCAAGGGACCGTTATTTTCGATTTGCCTACGATTTTTCCCTGACGCGTTGCATCGTCCTTCGGACGACCAGAGCGTTGATTTCTCTGATTTTATTGGATATACGGCGTCGCAAATGTTCTTGATTTTGCGCTTTCCATCCATTATTATAGACTCTCCGACTCAATATTGCATCTCCCAACCAGATTATAAATACCTCGACGAATTTCATGTTTTTGGATATGAATACAATATGTTCTGGGTGTTACTTCAAAATTGAGCTTTCAAAAACAGGACTCTATCAGAGGAAATAACATTGCCGAGAATTTATCAGAAGTGACACCCAATGTGTGCAACGAGCGCATTTTCGTAGCCATTTTATCATATAAAACAGACAAATCAAATTTACTTTTGTCGATGGCATTACTTATAACGAGACCGAGCAACTCTCGAACTCGTACTTCTATTTGAAAGTCTTCTCGTCCAAAACGCGAGATTAGTGCCTCAATGATGTGTACGTAATTGTCACTTATCGCCAGAAAACTCTCTACAACTTGCTGCGCTCGACTACCTTCTACCGTCGATTGAATGAGGTACTGAATTTTGTCACTGTCGTCGATGTCTGGATCTTCGTGGATTTTTTTAAATTGACTTCAAAACGGCATCCAGTCTCGGACGTTACCATCATACTTTTTAAACTCGATCTTAGGTAATATGAATTTCCTCTTATCGAAGTATTGACGACGACAACTGAGCCCCTAGCACTTCCTGGCCTCACTGACTCACCCTCCTCCAAAGGTACCTGCAGCAGCTCTTCTACTTTGAACTTCAACAGGGTGAACATTCGACGGTAGGCATCACAGAAGTCCAGTTCGCTCTCCAGATCTTGTTCACTTACGTCTTCGGTAAGGACAACTTCATACAGGCTCTCATCTGCCAAGTGAAGTCGCTCGAGCTTCTGCTGAACTAAATCCTAATTAATTCGTACCTCTGGAATGTTTGGCTATTGACAAGTATTCCTGTCCCAAGGTTAATTGATAGTAAGGTTGCGTCGTTATACGTTCGAGTCTTCGACTAATCAGAATTCAGACAATATTCACGTGAAAATGACGTCACTCGGCTCCAAAAGTCGGTTCCGAAATTCAAATGAACATATTTTAAACGCGTTCACATTTAAGACGGCATTGCACGAAAATTAGTAAAAATCGCGTTCTAAGCCTGTAGCTAGACACGAGATATGGAAGATAGTATTTTAATAATATTACATTACATAGGTATACCTACATTTATTAAATAGGTATTATTTGATATTGAATATCTAATTCTCAATTTATTGATATTTTTGTATGACTTTCAGGAGTATGAGCTTGAATCAGCTTGTCCACTGACTGGCGTTCTTTTCTGCGAGAGTCAACATTCCTACAGGAGAGAACGCCCGTGTTTCCTGTCGGGTTTAAACGTCGATACCACCACGACAGGAAAGATGAAATGTGCACTAATCTAATTACCCACTAACTGGCGTCCTTTCTACCAAGATTCGACAATCTCGCAGGAAAGAACGCTGGTCTGTGGGTAGCTAATAAAACAACAAAAATTATTGAAAAAAAAAACAATTATTTTATTGGTTTTTATGTTACCTATTTCATGAGTACCACACAAACAAGTTTATAAAATGGTACTGATTATAAAGTACCGAGCAAAATTAGAGTAGCCTAAAATTTGATAAAACTTGGATCCTGCATCGGTTAAAGAAGTAATTATTGTGCATTTGAAATCTTCAATCCATTTGTCAGTTTACGTGTCCTGGTGATTTTTTCAACAAAAATGTTCAGTGTCCTTTTGTCACTTGAAAAAAAGATGGGGTGGATATAAAAAGTATGGTCACTTTTAATATTTAATGCAGTCCATAAACCTTGATTCCCACCGCCACAGTCCGATACACAAGTCACCACGTTGTAGTTTATTTTATCAAGACGCGTCAATAAGTCATCTAAAATCTCTGTAAATGGGTTGCTTCCAGTTATCAAACATGCCGCGAGCCATTACAACTTGCATGTAAGCGTGTGGGCCAACAACCTCATCTTCTTTCTGATCGTACTCATATTGTGATGTAACCTGCAAAAATAGCTTTTTATAAAACTATTCAATCTATCGATAAGAGTTCCTACCTTAACCCCATCATAAGATAGAACAGTAACCTTATTGAATCTCGTTTTCGTCCTGCCTGCAACTTCTAGCACATCCAGAACATCTTCTAAAACGCCATTTCTCAAATTTAAGTGGGCCGCCCAATGTTGTAAGGTTGATAATCCAGGAAGCGGATATTTTAGTTGTTCTTTCAAATAAACGTAGCAGCTTTTACTAAAATATCTGATCGTAAAGGCTTTTGATATCTCATCTGGTGTCCATCTTGCTTTTGTTTTTGTCCCGAGTGAAATGGCGATTTGGTTAGCACTTAAGAAATCTTTGAACGCTTCAGAAGCTTGTCGTTCAAAACTTTGTTCCAATTTCATAATGGTTTCTTGAGTGATAATAATTTTACCTTTCAACGTTTCATTTTCTTG
Organism: Orchestes rusci; assembly: GCA_958502075.1. Lineage (NCBI taxonomy): Eukaryota > Metazoa > Arthropoda > Insecta > Coleoptera > Curculionidae > Orchestes > Orchestes rusci. The sequence continues at coordinate 47,773,554 of OY293304.1, forward strand.
TTTCAATTTTCTTATTTTAATACTGAGTTTGTCAAATTCTTGGGCTCTTCTCATTTTTATTAAATTATTTTCTATTTCAAGTTGGTCTAGTTTCATTTTTAATCTATCAAACTCAATTTGTTTGTTTCTGATTTGTAACTTATTTGCTTCTTGCGCATTGTTCAATTGCAACATAAGCTCTTCATATTTCTCATTATGAGAAGAGGAAGGTAACGGTTCCAGAATAGTACTAGGGTGTGACCTCTCCAAGTCTGTAATTAATGACAAATTAAGACTACTGTTATCTCACAGAGCACTTTTATACATTTTTCTGTTTCCTCATCCATTACTGAAGATGGATTTTGAATTGTTTTGTTGTCGTTGTAGATGGGAAAAGAAATCATTTCAGTTGGCAACTGAATTTGTTTGTTTCTGATTTGTAACTTATTTGCTTCTGGCACGTTGTTCAGTTGCAACATAAGCTCTTCATATTTCTCATGATGAGAATAGGAAGGTAACGGTTTCCAGAATAGAGTACTATGGTGTGATCTGTCCAAGTCTGTAATTAAAGACAAATTAAGACTACTGTTATCTCACAAGGCACTTTTATACATATTTCCGTTTCCTCACCAACTGAAGATGGATTTTGAATTGTGTCGTTGTAGATGGGGGAAGACATCATTTCAGTTAGCAACTTCAAAAATGGTATGGCTGGAATGTTACAGTACACTGTTGGTAACCGTTACTTCGATGCCTACTTCAAGTTTACTGACCATTTTTTTTCAATATCTTTGGGACAGTGCCCATGATTTTTGCTTTGATTCCATCCTCAAAATCACTAATTTGGAAATGTTTTGAACATATTCTCTTATTGATCTTGGATGCAAAAGTCGGAGGTTGGTTACATAAACGGACCCATTCTCTGCAAATCAGGTCATCTTTTGGAAAATGGAAAAAGGTTACTCGTTCACCATTATTTTCTTTTCCCAGTTTCCTATATTTACTCGGACAGCTTGAGACTCCACATGAGTGACCTGGCATCTAAAAAAAAAGATAAAATATGATTCACACTTAACAATGAGAAGATATTCCACTGTATATCAAAAACTGTGTAATAACACTAATTACTTACCCTCAAGCACGTTTGAAAATGGTCGACACTCGGTAAAAAATGTTTTTAGACCGTAAATTACGAATATTTTGTCAATTACCGCTTTTGACATTAATAAGGTGACACACCGATGACAGGAACGTCATAATATTGATGGAGCCGAGTGACGTCACCAATATCGAAACGATTCGGTTTAAAGTTCGGGAATTTCCGACTCCCTAGTTACGGCGCAACCTTCACATATCAATAAACCTTGTTCCTGTCCCCCAGATTAGACTTCACGCACCAAAACTCCGTCCTGTCACGGTCGCCACAAAAATATGTCGTATCCAGCAAAGACCACCCGTCTTTGTGACACGATTAATTTAATTTTTCGGAAGCTACTTTTCTATTTTTCAAAAACTGCTTAGCACAACATCTAACTTGACATTGATTAATTATCTATCACCTGGTGAAGTGATCCACAACACTATTAAAGTAATCTATCTTGTCTTCGTCAAAAGCAATAAACAACAAAAACAAAATCTTTCACTCATCCCCGTCAAATCTTTGGTGGATGTGAAATATCGCTGATAAAAAATCGTAACTTTCGAGAATTCCGCTACATATTGATCTATTTGAGCTATAAGCGAAAAATCCCCTACCCTACAAATAATAGCGAAATTCCGCCCCAATCGGCAACACTGTAACAGATGACAAATGATTTACTTGTTTTGCATAGTCCGATTCTGTTCGGTGTCAGCTTATCCTTACAACCGTTGCGAGAGTATAAAACGCACCTAGAGTTCCAGTGCGCAATCCGAAAACGGAACATATCTCTATTTACATTTTTCGAGTTGGCGTCGATTTTTACGTGCGCTGAAACCCGTTTTTTCACCCATAGGCTGCCACTTCTGTATAGCTCGAAATACGGCTATTGCTTATCCATAGTTATTTAAATCAATGGATTAATTCGGTTAAGTTCGCCAGTTACTTAAGAAAAGTCGTCGAGTTCACACGTGACGTTTTCAGTTTTTGTGTTATTTGGGGAAATAGTAACCTACACCATCGTCATTACCGTGGTAAGTGATGAATATTTCAAGATCATGTTATATATTTCAAAAATCACTAAAAAATAAACTAAAGCATGGTTTCCTATTAGAACTTGTAAACTTTATTCGGATTTATGTTGTTATTGACTTTTTAACAACGCATTTTTAATGACACGGGAATGACAAACTTGACATGAAAATGACGAGAATTCGTAGAAGTTACGTGAAAAACGTAGAATAGATAAATATTATTGTTTTATTGTAAACTGAAGAGCGCAAAGAAGTCGAGGGAAGATATCCTAAAAGGAAAAAGAGAGCGAGAGCGGAAAAGATGAAGAAAAATACGTAAAAGGCAGGAACAAAAACAGAAGGAAAAGGAATAAAATATTTTTAGCAGAAGAAAAACAAAATCAAGAAAAGTGTTAAGAATTTGACCCCCAGAGAGCAACGTCAAATTCGAAAGAAATGGAAGGAAAATTCAAGGAACTACCTTTCAAAAAAAAAAAAAAAATGGGAACTACTTTCCTGATTTAAAATACTCCTGTTTTTTCAGATGAAAAAAATCGGCCGGCAAATGCTGACATCTCTTTCCAACGACTGATTGGTAAAAAGATAGTCAATAGGAATAAAGTTTAACGATACCGGGAAAGGAAAAAAATTGACCGATACAAGAAGAAGTACTACAGGCTTGTGGAGAAGACCCAAAAACTGATAGATCCCACCACTTATCCCGATTTGACACCACTAACAAAAGTAAACTTATTGTTAGATGCATCTCTTCCTGGACATTTCAAGGTTGAAGAAGTGAAGAAGAATCTAATGTTTGGTGAAGTAATAACGCAGCAGTTAGCAAGTACCTATCAACAATTAAAGAGTGATAAGAAGAAACAAGCCTTCAAGAAAATACTGGATGGTAAAATTATGAAAAAATACAAGATGCGAACCAAACTTTCCAGCGTCATAAAGTTTCGTGAGTCATCGAATTTCAAAAGTCAAGATATATCAAAGTTTGAGAGAAAAAAGGAAAACAGATTCAAAAAAGAAACGTTATTAAACAGAAGTTTTCTTGATGGAACTAGAAGAAAATAGTAGAGTGTGTCCTGGCAAAAGAGAATTTGTAAAAAAATATAACGTGACAAAAATAAGGTGAATTTTGTTTCAATGTTATTTTCGCAATCCAAGGAAGAATTTTTTATTTTTATATGTATTGTGATTTTGTGTCGTTACCATTTCTAGTCGGGTTGTTTTTTTACGTTAAAAACCTAAGTACTTATTAGTTGTTGGCCAAATTTGCAAAAAAAAGACTGGTTAATAGTTGAGTTCTTCTCATTATACTATACCTATTATTTTTGCAGCGATTGTGTTTTATCCAATAAGTAAATAAAATCGATTTTTTCGAGTGGTGAGTCAGAAAAATCTATTCCCCTGGGTTCCAAGTCAAAAAAATGTTTTTTTCCGAGTTCTAAATTGGAAAAATCATTATTCCGAGTTGTAAGTCAGAAAAATCGTACGAAAGCGAAGAAGAGCCACCGGATTTCTTTTCATTTTTCCGAGTTGTAACTTGGAAAAATCGATTTTTCCGAGTTGTAAGTCAGAAAAATCGATTCCTCCGAGTTGTAACTCGGAAAAATAGATTTTTCCGAGTTGTAAGTCAGAAAAATCCATTCCTCCGAATTGAAAGTCGGAAAAATTGATTTTTCCGAGTTGTAAGTAAAAAAAAACGCTTTTGGGTAAAAAACAAGTAGACCAAGAGCCAGTGACATTTTTTGAGACAATGTTGTTGTACGAGAGGGTTCGTGATGAACGCAGTTCCCATAGAGGGTTGCGGAACGCCCCAATATGTAAAAAAAACTGCATCTTTGGATCATTTAGTCAAGGATGAATTTTTCACTAGTATTTCTTTGGTAGTCCACAGTCTTCCAGAAAAATTGGAAATCTCCTATAGGGTGGCGGATCACCTTCAACATGTCGTAGGACCAATGAACTTTTCATAATAAAATTCAGTTAGGGCTAAATTTGTTATCAGTTGTTCTTTGGTAGCGTACAATCATCCAGAAAAATGGGCGGATCAATCGGCCGGTTCCTTAAGGGTGACGGATCACCCCCAACATATCGAGGGACCAATGAAATTTTCATAATATGATGTAATCAAGGTTGAATATTCTGTTATTATGGCAACTAAACTAGGTACTCAGCAAAAAAAACGGTACACCCGAAATGTTCGCCTATGTTTGGACACTCATAATTTTTGAATTGAAGTGAAATAGTTTCAAGGCCGACAAACACCATCACTCAAAAAAAAATCATCGTTCCTTTGGTTTTTGGTTCTTTGATATTGATATTTTCAGGATACATTTCCTCACGAATGCCTTTCTTGAAAAATATCAGCCATGCATGAAATTAAACATTTCAATTTTGTCCTTCATATCAGAAACGAAGTGAGCTATGAAAATATTGTTTGTGGAGTCGTTCGTTTCTCGAAACAGTAGCAAAGTATCGCGAAAACCGCATCTCTCTATCCTCATTCATAAGGATAGAGAGATGCACAAAGACACCGAAAATGGGACACCCTGTACAGTATAAAAAATCAAACATTCCCATGTGACTTGTACAGGCAAAGATTTTTACAAGTTTTTCCATAAATACCTTCATGAATAATAATCATTGTACTTGTACAAGTATTCCTGTGAAGTATACAGTTACGTCTGTAGCCGCCTTTTTAGTATTCGGCGAACTGATGTTCCTCTGTAGTTTGTCGCTGAGGGTCTGAATAGAGCTATTCAATTAAGTCACCGTTGGAGTGATCGAGCTCCTTATCACAGCATCTTCTTGCTTGCTCACGGCTCATGTGCTGAAGGATAAGAATCTTAGCTCTAGACGTTGATGGTTCCATGCTTAAGAACCAGGTGAAACCCTATTGGCACTCTCAGGAGCTCTGTGGTGTGCTATTAGTGAAAATTTGTATAGAGCAATCTCAAAATAACAACTAGAGGTCGTTATAATTAGGGGCTCATTGGATTCTTCTAAAAAACTTTCTGGGGTGGCTTTCTCCGGGGACTTTGTTTGGTGACTCTCCCAGCTAGAGAGGCTGAACAAAGAAAACTAATTTATTCGAGTATTTCGCTTTATCATAAAAAAAACTGCTTTCAAGTTTTGAAGATAATAAAGTTTATTCACGGCTTATAATGTAAAGACTGTATAATGTGTGTTTCATACTTGTGGTTTTTGCAATATATTGTCAAACATTATTCTGCATTATTCAATGTCAACCGTTGCGAAGGTATAATGGTTCAAAAGACCACGATTATGTCACTTGCGGACCAATCAATAAAATTCTTTGAATAATACCATGGAAATCTATCGACCAACTCAGTGTTATTGTCAAATGAGTAGTAAGCGCTTACGTATTTGTATTGGGATCTATGAAAATGGCATTGAAAATTTTAAATGAATAGAATAGTCATGAATTAAGTAGAGTATACTACTCGCAATAATTGGTATTAATCCCTCGGACTGTTACTCCCTCGCCGTCAAGCAAACTGAGATACTTTATATACAAGGTAATTCACGTTATTCGACACGAAACATTATGGCTGGAGTACCTGATTTCAATCCTGGATGGATAGGAACCCTTCAAGGCTACCGTTTAAAAATATTTTAAAGTTATACAGGGTGTCCTCAAAACACGAAACGCATCAGAGTTGTATTTTTTCAAATGGTACCCCCTGTATATTAATCGATATTTTAATTCTTACTTCAATTTTGGATAAAAACTGTGATACAACTTATGTTCCTAAATTCAATTGTTATCGGGATATCGCGTTTAAAAAATGGCATTTTTGCACCTTTCACTTACTATAAAACTAAAACTATTCAAGTTAGAGGAAAATGGTCTGCACTTTCTCATCATAACTTTTCAAGAGATATTCTGTCATTTGACTTGCGAATTATATATAACGTACCCTCCATCCTCTCCTCCGCTTGTTGAAAATTCCGGAGGGTGTCCCACTCCAGCTGCTCCAGGCCAAGATATTTGTATCCTTCGCGGATTTGCGGCAGGAAAGGTGCAACGTCAGGCTCCGCATCGTCCCCTGCGTCCCTGGAAAGGTGCCACATTTGGCGATGTTCAGCTCCAGTCCTATTTCTGCAGCGGCCCCAGTCAACTTCTTGGTGATACACGCAATCCCTCCTTTGGTGGGTGCATGGCATTTGAAGTCGTCCATGAAAACCAGGATGTTGTGTTTTCCCTTCGTTTCCTTGTTGATGTCGGGGTCTTTCCTGATGTGGTCGGTAATGAAAGCGGACATAAGGACAAACAAGAGTGGGCTGATGGAATCACCCTGCAGAAGGCCTCTTCTGACTGGGATGGGTGTCGTGAGAGTTGTCTTGTCGACCTTGACTCGGAGAGACCAAAGTTCAATCGCTGACTCTTTCCTGACGATTGCCTTGATGAACCTTGTCAAGTACGCCCTTGCTGCTGGTAAGGTCTTGTACACAAAGTTGGGGATACCGTCCTCGCCCGGTGCCTTCCAAGGGGATGCCCTCCTCAGAGCCTCCTCAACTTGCTCCTCCAACCTCTTGTCCTCAACCTGGTGTTCCAGCGCTTGGTCCCTCGTGAACTTCATTTTTTGAAGCCATTTGTTAAGTGTTGGTGTGGCTCGGTTATGGTCCTCTTTTTTGTTAAGCTTCCTGTAGAAGTCCTCGGCAGCCCTCGCGTTAAGCTCACTGCTTTGGTGGTCCGACACCTCTAGAGTCTCTATTGAGGGCCGTTGGTGAAATCTTGCCCTCAGCTCTAATATTTCCGACCTCTTCTTCTGGAATATTAGTCTCTCTTCCAGGATTTTCGTCCGCTCCTCAGTCGATGCTATGTATTGATATGGGTTCATCTTGAGCTTTTTCATGATCTTTGTTTTCTTCAGCAATCTTCTGGATAGAGGCTGGCCCGACTGAATCTCCTGGGCGTTCTTGACATGCCTCTCTAGCTTCTGTATTTTCCTCTCTGTGAAAAAATGCTTAGGTTTTGGGTTAGCCCCTTTTCGCAGTACAGTATTTCGCAATAAGGCCCCAGCTACGAAAATAGCGTTTTTAATTGCCCTTCTTTTCTGAACCCTGGTTTTCAGGCTGGCCTCGATTTCATCAATTTTCCTTATTAGGATTGAATCGACTCTGGCCACCTTTGGGTTGCAAATTCGAAGGTAGAATTTCCTTATCCTTACCTTCTTTTCTCCTACACAGCGAAACATTTTGTCAAACTGCGCCTGCAGCTTTGCCGTTTCCTCATCCATGCCATCGAGGTGGTCGGGTACAGAGGGTGGTTGAGGTGTTGGTTCCTCAAGACTCTCGTTCTCCAGGGCCTCGATTGATGTGGTCCGCTGAGAAGGTCCAGGTTGTGGGGATGTTGGGTTGACTGGGATTTGTTCCGATGGAGGTGGAACAGGGCTAGCTGGGTTTTCCTGTGTTGTTTGCGCTTCGTCATCAGATGTTTGTGTGATGGTGGAATCAGACGAGGACGATGATGTTCTCCTCATATAATAAATATCGGGACATGCCAGTCGCAGCTTTGTGGCGATCGCCTTCATGGTGCGCCCTGGAAAGTCATTAATAATGGCTTTAATCCTCGCTGTCGATTGGTTCTCCCTTCTATCCTTATACGCCTCAATTAACCTCTTCGTGTCCTCTTCCGTCCACTTAGAGGGGGCTTTCTCCCACCTGTCATCCTCCGAAGCATTCTTTATTTCCAGGTATTTCTTTTTGATGGCCGCCGCAGATCTACCAGGGAGTCGTTCTTGCAAAGAAACAATGTCCTCCTTACACAGAAAGCCATTATTCCTCCTTATCTCACTCCTCAATACGTCAATCTCGCGTTCGCGCCAAGTCGACATTATCGATGAGAGTTTTTTGGGACGATTCCATATACAAAAATTTTACAAAACTACACCAACCTGTGATTATTACAGTGTATTCAATGTTTCCAATGTCTCCACCGCAGGTAAATTGTCCTTGTTCGGATAAAAACACCCACAACACGATTGTTTATGTTTTTTCTGTGCCGATGCGGCCACTCCCTGATAACGGAACAAACACATCGACGAACTGCCCGTTACACTGTATAATTATCACAACTGTATGCCAGGCAATTGTTTACTCCTCCGAGCTGGACTTTTTTTTTTGAGGAACCGGGGAAAAACTAGCGAAAATGCTTTCTTTACCGGCGCTCAACAAAACACGTCCGTTCTGCTTGAAAGCTATAGGTAGTATCATTTGAATAAAAGGTACCGTCAGCTGTCAAGTTTTTTCGACACATTTTGACATTTTTTCACAACAATGAATTTGATCTCCTTGAATAGCTCTTGGAAAGTTAAGATAGGAAAGTGCAAACCATTTTTCCCTTACTTGAATAGTTTGAGTTTTATAGCATGTCAAAAGTGCAAAATTGCCATTTTTAAGACGCGATATCTCGACAACGGTTGAATTTAGGAAAATTAGTTATATTACAATTTTTATTCCAAATTGAAAAAAGAATCGAAAAATCAATTAATATACAAGGGATTTCATTTGAAAAAATTGAAATTGGATAAATTTCGTGTTCTGGGGACACCCTATATAACATGAAGTCACAAGGTCATACTCTCGAATTAATAAATAAAATAATATTGTTGATAGTTGATGAATTCATTGAAAAAATTTAAAAAAAAACAGTATCACCTGATTTATTTCTCAGAATCTATCCTTACGACCTGTAACAAACCTTGATATCTCAAGAATCGTTAGGGATTCACAAAAAAATTATAAAATAATTTTTGCTTATTTAATTCATATAAAAAGTATTCCAGATACCTTGCCGGTCTTTATTTTAATAATTATTATTGTGCTAAATTGATAAGGGTATTTCTAATCCTCTTTCCAAATGGGTGGTGCAACCAAGATGGGTGGACGATTGTGGAAAAATGGTAAGGAATCTAAAAATTTTTTTTTTGTATATTATAGTTTGTCAAAAAGGCTATGTTTTCAAAATATAGTGAGAGTACAGGGTGTCCCAAAATATTAGCGGCGAACTAAACGTGATTTTTTAAAATGGAACACCCTGTATATAATAATTCTGATTATTTCTTCTATCTCGTACGATCATTTTTATACCAGGTTTGTTGGGTCTAAGACTCATGATAAAGGAATGGGAGGCGATCAAAGTTGAAAAAAGACTTATAGTTGGGCTAATTTTTAAGCGAAATGAAAAAAAAGTTTCGAAAAACCAACTGACACATGAAATAATACTTATCCTTGAACACAATAATCACATTCATTTTGAATAAAATTATTTGTTTTTATGCAGGGTGGTCAGGTTTTGGAAACACGACCTGTACAATTTTTTTTCAAATGGATTACCATGTATATTATACTTCCATCTTGAAGATAACATCATCAGCTTTCAAAAAACATTATGGAAAGACTCAAACCTGTTAGACCTCAAGCAAATCTGGATCTTTTTCACAAGTGGTCTTATCCAAATTCAATGAATAAGAGATTCATGCAATTCGAGATATCAGAGATATGGTGCAAAATCTGTTACATCATTATCTCAAAAAGTAAGTGCACTATATTCAACTGCAAGAGAAAGTTTCGATATTCTTTTCTAGATATAACCTGGAACGAGCTGGAATAATGTTTAACCACAATGTACCTACTATGTGATACCAATACCAGATAATCTAATTCTAATACCACTCAACATAATATTGTAGAATTCGGAATAAAATTGATTTATCAAAGTTAGATTTCAAAATTCAAGCTGCAAATATCAGATCGACCTTATATATGTAATCCCTATCCCGTGTTTTTATCCGGCTAGCTCACTAATTGAGATTACGATGAGTTTATTTGATCAAATTCCCCGATTTTATCAATGGGGCTTTTGAGTTCGGACTTGAGGTGAAATTTTGATATTATTGCACAAACATACTGTGCTAATGCAGAAGCTGATACTTTAATCACAACACCGCTATCAAATATCCCCTTCTTGTAAATATAAACTAGAAATAAAGGTTCTTTCATTTTACAAATTGATTGGTGAAATTTGCAAAGTTGATTAGGATGTTCACCTTTTTAATATCTGGAAACATTTATTTTTTCAAGTTTGCATTTTATTTCAATCACTTTTATCTGACCGCGCTGAATTCCTCATTGTTTTTTTTGCGAGATCAATTTCATCACTACATTAAAAATATCACCTCACTTCATTAAAGAGCCAAGATATTTCATGAGACCTCAGAGATTTTTTAACCTGAGAGTTTGTTTGTGAGTACGATATTGATGAGAAAGGACATTTTTATAATTTTGATTTGCTGACGTCACAAAAAGGTTCTTGAGCTAAATTTCAAACAAAATTTATATGATTAATGTCCTTTAGATTGTGAGAAAACAATTTGGACAGCTACCCTTTATTATCAAACTTTTCGAAACTCTGATTTATATGCAGCAAACATTTGAACACTGAATATATTGACCTTTTGTCAGAAATGGACCATCCTTCTGAATAAACTTGTATTACGCTTGTGAAAGAGGATGATATTTGTGTGATCGGTTGTTTTATCTGTTTGTTGAATTTGAGTGTTGTTAATCTTGCATCCACATGGATGCACATCACTTTTCAAAGTATTTTTTCAAGGTAATGGTTTGATTTAATCTGAAAAGTTTCTATCAATAACTCAATAATTTCATTAATTCAAACAAAACTTGGAATTAGTTAATGTATAAGTATTAATTCCAAGTATCCTTCGAAAGAATTCGGCAAGTGGGGCAATAAAACAAATAATTATTTTTAATCTTTAATGATCTTTCAAGTGAGAAAGTGACATAATTTGCTCCACTGAGATGCAACGACAAGTTTGAGCCATAAGTAAATTTGAATGTCGCCATTGTCGCCAGTGACTTGTATGGAGTCACAGTATCGAAAACGCACCCGGGGCGCATTCTGTCGGCAATTATTCAGTCAAACAAGCCGTTCTGGTCAAGTTCACACTTGGTGCGCCTTTGTGCTGCCAGTTAAAATCAATAAATCAATAATAGTTCACTTGACACAAGTATGGGAACATGTCTATCTTATCACTGCATGCACCAAATATGTCTGAATGTTTCTTGAAACATCTCTGTCTCTGAGATATAGAGTTGCCCTCTAGGCAAACATCAAAAACTTGAACCTTTTTGAAGGTGAAGTTTCGATTAATCGGAGCTAGTTTACATACTAATATCGCGCTCTAATGGCTATTTAGATAGTCCGCACGCCCCCATAACTAAAAAGATATAGTTCACAAGCATCTGGTAGAAAAGCGCGATGGTAGTAGATAAGCTGATTGGATTCACGAATCACAAATCCTTGCTCATCTAAACTTCAAGTGAGTGATGAATTGCTTCCAATAAATGAATCGGAGACTCTCAAAACTCAAAAGAATGTTGGTGCCACCCTTTAGGAATCGCTTTTGTCTCTCACCCCACTCGCCTCTCTGGAAACGATATGTCGTGTGATGATTCAATAATTGTACTCACACACTATTTAAAAATCAAATATGCAGGCAATAATGGAACGGGTTTATCAACTATCAGGCTATCATTATCTACGAGTGCTTTCAAACACCGTATTTTTAAGTGTGATGTACAAAGTGTCCCATTTGAAAGTGAGTCACCCTCATAACTTGTAAATTTATTGATCGATTTTGACGATTTTTTTTTAATGTAGAGAGGTGAAAGACGTATTTTGAGGTCATACGTCGCCCAGTTTTTTCCAAAGACCAAGACTACTTGAGCATATTTAGAGGCTGAAAACTCCAGAAAACATATGAGCATTTTTTAAGATAATCTGCCCACGCCACTGGATTTTTCATCCCCTGAAATGGGTCTGTACCAAATTTCATTAAAAAATATTCAATTCAAAAATATTATTTCTGTGTGTAATTTTTTTCTATTTTTTTTTGTCAGTCTCGTTTGTTTGTTTGCATTGTATTTTGACATGAGAATATCTATCAAATGTTTATATTTAATTTTTTTTTGATAGAGAGTTTCGAGGTGAAATACTTTTTGGTGCATACAAAAATTAATCGTTAATTTTCAATAATTTTCCATAAAATCTGGTACAGATCTATTTCAGGGTATGACGAATCCAGGGGCGTAGACAGATTTAAAAAAAAAAAATCGCTCATATAGATTCTGGATTTTTTAGCCTTTTAAATATGATCTAGTAGGCCTCGAATTTTGAAAAAACTTGACGACGTCTGGCCTGAAAATAAACATCTCCACTCTCCACATTTAAAAAAAAAACGTGAAAATCGCTCCATATATAAAAATGTTATGGGGGTGTCCTGCTTTCAAATGGATCACTCTGTATATGTAATCTAAAAACTCTGGTACTCGAACCGTCAATTGTAGCAAACTAAATGTATTTTGCCATCTGTCCACCTGGAAACAAAACACGCATCATTTAGTAGGACGCCTCCTTTCAGATCACCAGGTCCCCACCGATAGTTCCTTCACCGTTTTTTTCCTTGTAATAATTTTATTATTATGTAATCTTCATTAGAGCTCCCTTGACACATTTCCTGATTTATCTGGAGAAGGTGCTTTTGCAAAAAGTAGACCGATTGTTCTTCAAGTAATCAATCGATATAGTTTTTCCAGAACCAAGAAAAGTTCATGTCATTAGTCCTCTGCAAAACTTTAAGAATATTGATAATTCGAGAGCGCTTGCACCCTCTTGGGTGCAAATTTTCCGAAATTTCCGGACCGTAACGTCCGGAAATTCGTACTGTTAGTGCCAATTCACAATGAACGTAACACGTGAAAAGGACGTAACGGAAACGTAATCTGTAAAGATAAAAGTACTGTAACGGTATGTAGCTGGTCACAAAGATCACGCGTAAATATTACGTTAACGTACAGGTTACGGTCATCCGTAAGACGTACGTAAAGTCGAAATAATTTCAACTTCACGTTCAGTTTACGTATGAGATCTGGTAACTTTGTGTTGTCCTATGTGGTAGCCTTTTCATGTTGGTAATGAAGTGACATGCTGATTGTCAGGTGCTCGGTGCACATAACCTTCCTAGTAGTTGATTGTTGTGGAAGGTTGTTGTTCTTGTGAGGGACTGTTATTTGCCAAATAATCCTTTCTTAGGATAGGTTATAGCTATAGCGTCTTAACAGTAGCAGAACTACGATTCAATGGGGAACTCGCCTCTTTCACTGCTGAGTTCGATAGTCCATGAAAACTAAGGAGACCCGTATTTTTTCTTTTTGATGTAAGTCGAAAATTGACGGACATATAACGCTTTAAAGTGTGCTTAGATTGCAATGTTATGACGTCATAACATTGCAACACCATGCTCAGTATATCTACAGGGTGTTTCCTAACCTCTGTGACAAAATGAAAGAGGTGATTCTTCGCTTAATTTTAAGACGAAAATGTGGTTTAACTTTTTTTTGAATTTCGCTTTGTTTCCAAAATACAGGGTGTTTAATTTTTTTTTGATAAGTTTTTTATTTTTAATTAATTTATCTTCTACTCGATTTTGTTGAAGTTATTATTTTATTTATTTAGTGTTTTTGAATTCTCCATTAAAATGATTATAATTGATTGCTGTATTTGTTAGAAAATTCAACATCAGCGATAAAATTACTTTTTGCGTCAAAACTCACTCAACTAGATTTAATTTTTGATCTCAAAAATTAGGCAAGATACGATAGAAATTCAAGAGATCAAAAAGTTGCGTTTTTAGTTAAATAACCTGAGAAAAAAATGAAAATGACACAAAAAGTCCGCTTACTTACATGGCAAAATGAGCCCGTTATCACTATAAATACCGTTACCAAACTTCAACAAAATCGAGTAAAAGATAAATTGATTAAAAATAAAAAACTAATCAAAAAAAAAAAAATTAAACACCCTGTATTTTGGAAACAAAGCGAAATTCAAAAAAAAGTTATACAACATTTTCGTCTTAAAATTAAGCGAAGAATCATTCCTTTCATCTTGTCACAGAGGTTAGGAAACACCCTGTATATATACAACATTTTAAACTTGAATAACTATTGAAAAAATCATATTTTTACGAAATAAAAAAATACGTATCGATCTTTTTGAGATTTTTTTTAGTTTGCACTAAAAAAAACGATTTAATTTTCCATGCAAGTTCCCCATTGAATAAAAGGTAGGTTCAGTTAATTTATGGTGCCTATAAAAATAAATTTCACATACATCGATGTGTATTTTTCAATCTTCTTTGAAGATTATATTATGCTACATGGCTATTATCATACTTTTTACGGTACTGGGTGTCTACCTACTACCCTTACTTTCTGTGACTGCTGTGTGGTGTTGATCTTGGTACTATGGAAAATTTAGACGTAGAGGTATTGGTAATTTTGATTAAGGGTTACGGGTTACGGTATTTATATGTTAAAAGGAAAAACAGACGCAAGTACGCAGGCGCACGTAATGATTTTACGAAACATTTTTATGTTCAATGTGAACACTAACGTAATATTTGCTGTTATGTTTACGGTCAAGTAGTTTTACGCCTACGTTCATTGTGAATTGGCACTTGGTTCGTGAATTTTTAGTTCAAGTATGGTGAGATGATTGGGTTCTAGATATAAGTAGATCATAGTTGTTAAGTAATAATTAAGGTCAGAGTATTTTGAAGTGTGTGAATTGTTATTTTTTTGAACAATTCATATGTAACAGTCACTCACTAGCTAACTGTCGTCCAGTGATCACTCCGGAGTGTCTCAGTTCATACGAGTCGAACTTGTCAATCTGGCAACGTTGCTTGGTCTTTTGAGTTCTTGTTTTTTCTTTTCTCTTAAAAAACCTGAGATTCAGTTGGAACTGAGGTTACCGTGTGGTACGATACCTCGTGGCCTATTTTGCCGATCTTCTGAAGGATTTCCCGAATCAATCGGGCTTTGGTGGCAGCTCTACTTTTGGTAGCCGTGCCAAGTGCCCTTGTGCTGATTTTTGTTGAAACATCGTGGAAATTCCTCCAGTCTCAACTCAAACACGTGCTAAGGGCCCCTTACATTTTTTGTGGAGTGAGTACAAACTCCAAAATCCCTGTTACTGACTGTATGTAACTGATACTGAATTCTGTTCACGTACTGTTACTTACGGCTCACGTGCTGTTGTTTAATGTACTATCTGCTACAAAATGTCCATTCACAGCACAAATCTCATTATTTGTCTGACTCTAACCTTCACTGACCTCTGGACCGATTTGGGACAACTCTCTGTCACTTGCCCCTCCCTTACTTGAAAGGTACATCCAGCTACATCCCGTTTATCAACAATTTTAGCTATTGTTCGGTTACCTCGTTGATGTGATATGGTACATGTGAAATTTTGATTCTCATCCACTTATGTCTTACTGTCTCACATTTCACTGTCACACTCAACACCTAACCGACTCAATTCTGTACACGCCAAGTGATCACGTAGAGGTATCAATTTGGTGTATTTTTAACTGAGTAAATACGCATTTGGCCCCGATTTGGAAGGTTTCTACTGTGAAGGTATTTCATTATTCATATAAACCCGCGTCATTCGCTTTTCGATTTCTTTGTCAGTCATTTTTGGCGCTAAACCTGACGTGCAAGGATGTATTATTTCAGTAGAACGGGTCTGATATATCGATACCAACACTGGTACTAGAGAAATCCATATGATATTATATCTGCCTAATCCGACTTCTACCCTGACAAGATCACCCATGTTTTACACCAGTTAGAAATTTGCCATTGGAACTTAAAAAAAAGAAACGTCTCTGTATATCCGAGAAAACTTGACAATATTTCGATTGATAACTATTCTTATTCATCGGACGGATTCTTCTCAACCAACTTTAATTGGCTGAGTGTGAAAGAAATTTGTGTTCTTTACAGATAATTACTGTTGTACCATGCGGCTCTGGGCGATACGGGATGCCATTTGCAAAAAGAAAAACCACATAATAAAATGTAATTCAATTGTTGATCGTTTTCGAGATACAAGAGGAAAGCTAATACAATGACCAACTTATTCGTCCGACGTGAGCCGACTTGATTTTTTGTGGGGCTATTTTGAAGAAGAAGGGTATTTTACAGTCCCCTGATGAGCTAACACTCCTTAAAAAAATAATAGCTGCTGCGAAGTAAATCAGGAGCAATAAACAAGCCAAACGGCAAATTGAACGTTTTTTTTTTTGCATGTGCAGATTGTGCATCAGAGCAAGTGGGGACTTTTTTGAAGATCTTGAATAACCAGATGAATAGAATTACATTTTTCACCTCCAGGTTCACTATTGCGTTACCAAGTAGATTGAAAATAATGTTAAAAAGTAAAAGAAGATTCGTTTCCTGCGAAATGGTAGCAGATACGAAAACATTTTTCAAATAATTTTTTTTGTAAAATAAATTATGTGTCTTTATTTTTTGAGTCGTACAACGAGTGTTACACTATTTTTTTGCAAAATCATTTTTCCTTAAAACCCCTATCTCCGAAACTGGTCGACTGAAGAACTTGATGTGGGTATTTCAGCTCTTCATGGCA
Source organism: Orchestes rusci (assembly GCA_958502075.1). Lineage (NCBI taxonomy): Eukaryota > Metazoa > Arthropoda > Insecta > Coleoptera > Curculionidae > Orchestes > Orchestes rusci. Next base: position 47,790,244 of record OY293304.1, read on the forward strand.
TCATCTCAAATATCTAGTTTGGTTGAAATATGATTTTTTGTTTCGTCAAAAAATAAAAAAATCTATTTTTTTCATAAAAATTTCAACACCCTGTATCTTGAAAACGATCGACTATTGGATAACCGTATATTTGGTTTTTCTTATTGCAAATGGCATCCCCTATAATCCAGAGCCGTTTGATTCATGACTTTTTGGACACCCTGTATTTTGTATGCAGTTTGTCCCCTGATCAACACATGAATAGATGAAAAATGAAAAAAAAACTATTGAGATTGGATCTTCTGGGGCTCAGCCCTGCTTGAAAGAAAACTTGAGTGTGTCATAATTTTAGTTTCAAAAAATCAAGTATGTCTTGGAAATTAACGCAAAAGCTATGCCTTCCATCAGTGTACAGCCCCTTTCATGAGAGATACGACAAGATATTTTCAAGGAAAATTGTTCAGACTAAAAAACTGAGTGAGAATGCAAAATTTCACAACCCTCCGCTTACTTTGATATTTTGCATTTTTACATTTTCACATTCCAAATTTTCAGAACAGCATGTAAATAAATTCAATCTAGATTTTTTGAAAGTTTATTGGTGTTTTCTTCATTTTAAAATACTTTTATACTTTTTTTGCATTCTCACTCTCACTTAGTTTCACGACAACGTTCTTCAATAACATTTTGTCGTATCTCGTGAAGAAGAAGCTCTTTACTGGTGAGAGAAAAAGCTTTTGGGTTAATTTCAAAGATATTCTTGATTTTTCGAAACTAAAATTATGACACAAATTAGTACGTAGTAGTCCATCCAAGCAGGGCTGAACCACCGAAGATGAAATTTAAGAAATGCAAAAGTTTTTTGTCTTTTTTACCTATAAATGCCTTGATCCGGTGTCACACTGTATATTACATTGCTGATTGTCGTGAATAAATTGTATATTTCTGGGCAGCTCGAATCTTTGGTGTACGCAGCAGCTCTTTCGTTTTTTTTTAGATCGGCGAACTTGGGTTGAAAAGCGGATGGCGCAAATTTAGAGTCGCAACAACAACTGTTTTTTTGAGAGTGTTTCTATCAAGGCCACTTTTCGCGCACGAGTTAGCAGTTCTCCAATCTCAACCATATCCTTGATCGTACCTGAATTGTTAAAAAAATCTTCCCACTCCCTTCTCTTCTTTTGTTTTCCTTTTTTGTAACAAAATTTGTTACAAGGCAAATCAAATTCAAGGTAGTAGGTATGTATCTATGTTTGTAGTTTTGTATGTTTTCTTTGATTATCGCGATGTTTTAAGACAGCAATTTCGCTGAAGAAAACCACATTTTTGGAAGGAAACTAAACTTCCGGATCTTGCTCCACAATAATGCATGATCTCACAAGGCAATTTTTTTAACATTTTCTGTAGAGAATCATTGAAGTCTGTTCCAAAAATGTTTTGGTGATTGGATTATTCGTCATTATCAAGAAAGGGATTTTGAAGCTCACAAATTCGGACGAATAATAATTATTTTGTATTTTAGTATTTTAATCAGCGGTACTTGACAAAGTAGTATTATATCAGTCAAATGAAATAGACTTGATAATAAATAAATAAGGGCGCTCTCGACAAATCGCTATAGACTGTCGATTGATATTTTTAGTTGTGCATTTTTTTCAACAAAATCATTCAAAACAAGGTGAATCAAGTGACATTGGCAAATACCAACTTTTAATCTTTTTGAAAATCCTTAGCTCTCTGGAAGTGCATTCACAATATTGAAGAAAGAAACTTTCTGAGTACTGGTTCCTGAAGATACAATTCAATAGAATACTTATTTCTTATTGAAATAAAAAAGTTGATATTGCTGATGCACAACTAGAAATAGCAATCGACGTGTCAGAGTGTTTTTCTAAACTGTCTCCGTTTATACACTATTCCGATAAACACTGGATAATAATCATTTTCTCCTCTCCCTCAATTAAATTCAATTTAGCATAACAAGAATATCCTAATCGACTGATACACAAGTTTTATCTTTTTCTGAAGACCTGTTTTCATATGAGATCCGGCCCGGCGAAGTAAATATATGCGTTTCCGTTCCTTCCTTTCACATTGTAGGATTTACTAGAGTTTTAGCGCTTTTGTTTTATTCAGGATGCCCTATTTATATGTTAATATTTTTATCCCTACTCTATTGATTTTTATCCCAAACGAAAGACCATAACTTCTATTCTAGCGGGTTTTGCGAAAAAGGATATTTACATAGAGAGTTTTATCGGTACAAATTTGAGTTCATAGATAGATGTTGTTGAAAGGCCAAGCCTGATTATCAAGATATTACATTTTCCAACATATGCAATACTCTTATCAATTCTTCAGATATCTTATCCACAAACAATATTTATCTTATTTTATAAAGCAGTATTTTCACTTGTGGTGGTATAATCAAATTAACTATTATTGAAAACTGTGAATTTGCTAGTCTATAATCTCAATAGCTGTCATCTCTTTCAATCCCAACCATTTATAATCTACGCTATGAAGAATGGGTACTAGTTCTTAGCTGGATATCAAAAAACTGGTTTTTGTAATGATTAAAACGTAATCCAAACAACCCGTGAACTTATTAAATATAAACAAATTTTATACCTCAGTTTACCTTCGCAAAACTGGTATATTACCTGTAACCCTCACGGTCATAAATTTCTGGGAAATTAACACTTTCTTGGTCATGAAATCACGATCTATATGCGTGGCAATCTCTCTTGAACATTCCGATATGCAGAAGGCATAACAGCATAGACGGTTATAGCTTTCAATTGATCTCGCGAGAGATAATTTATTACCTTGCAGGGGTCCACAAAGAGACTTGATATATTTATACGCAACTTCTTCATCATTTACCTTTTTCAATCCATTTTTACTCTATAGCTACCAACCAAACTCAATTTTTGTGAACTATATGAAGTAATTTCCACAAAAGTTCAAATTTGCTGATAACTCTATTTTTAGACGTTGATTGTGTGTAAAGAAAGTAAAATATTTTTTTCATTGCCATGGATCGATTCTCTTGATCAAGATTAATGTGTACCCATATTAAATCCCGATTCATCTTCTGTTTCTGTGATTGTTTCATATTGATTATGATTAGATCTATCTTGACCATAATATGAAATGAAATATTTAATCAGCTCTTTGTATATTTTATGATCTCTTCTTATTTATACTCACATGTTTTGTAGATTGATCCTTAACCTCAAAAATGGAGAATTTGCACATTTTTTGGAAATAAGCTCAATATTAGGATGTACTGATACCATTATTGTTTACAAAATCAATCTACAGCCTTTATTATTGTAGTTATCACCAATGAAAGAGCGCCATTCAACATCCAATAGTGATGCTGTTTATTTATATTATTTATCTTCGTCTGGAGTATACGACTGCAATGAGAGAGAATGAGAAAGGATTGCTTTAGCAACGCCCTTTTTTGGACATGTATAATGTGGAAAAACTCGCGTTTTCTTTTCATCTTATTTATTTTTTAAGGTATTTGTGGGTATTTTCATGTTTTTTTTTGCTGATGGCCTTCGAACAACATGGGGTCACAAAACATTCCCCTTTGAACTGTATCTGCCTTAGAGTAAAACTGATTCAAGTTTTAAGTTGTGAGAACTACGGTGAGGGGCAATGTAGGTTCATACACTGACGTGATAGATGACAGGTTATGAGTTCGATTATGAAATTCGGTTTTTATTTGTATAGATTTATGCGGGTCTCGGAGCCCTGGGTCCAACTGCAGGCGACAGGGTTCAACCAAAACACCGACTTTGACTAGTGCAGTGAAATAAAAGTCCAACTTATAACACAAAACTTATAATGTGAAAATATATACAGTTACTAATATACGCGGTCACGGGACGGATAATTTGGGCACGTTGCCAGTGAAATTGCCGTTGAGATTGAACGGATGATTCGGGATTTCTCTTCACGTGGTAAAATTCGACCGATGTTCGATGAATCGCTGCCGTGAATTTATCTCGTTCCATCAGCTGCGTAGTGGCAAGAGGCAGGCGGGATTGACGTGACGGACAAGAATGACGGATCATTCAGAGCGCGGCACCAGAATCTGTTTGCGGTGTTGCCGAGTCTTTGAAGGAGTCGCCACAGTTATTCCCCCCCCCCAGTGGCCTTCGGAGGCTGCGAAGGACATGGAATGATTGGTCGCCTGAGGATGATGGGCACGTGACTTTGAGGCTGGAACGTAGCTGGAGGAATCAGTGAAGGCGAGGCCAACGGAGACTGAAATGGCTGTCTCACTGGAGTAGATGGAGGTTGCGGAAACAGTCGACGCTGGGTTGCTGGCTGTTGAGGCTTGAGCTGGGCCGTTGAGAAAGTTTTAGCCGAGCCGTTGACATCGATGACAAAAGAGCGATCGTCAACTCTTTTGATTATGTGGTGAGGACCAGTGAACGGGGGTTCCAAGGGCTTCCGGACAGCGTCTGTGCGACGGAAAACGTAGTCACACGTCTGAAGGTCCTTGAAAACGAACGGGTAATGGTCGACGTGTCTGGCTGCAGGAACTGGCCGGATAGCGTGGACAGACGCCGAAGGTCCGATACAAAATTTGTCGGGCTGCTGCTGGAGGAGTCCTGTGGAGAGATAAACTCACCAGGGATCCGGAAGGATGTTCCAAAAACCATCTCGGCAGGTGAGGCCTGCAGATCCTCCTTGAAAAGTTGTGCGGAGACCCAGAAGGACTGCTGGAAGTGCTTGAGTCCAAAGAGTCTCGGGGGAACATTTGAGCGCTGCTTTCAAGGCGCGATGCATGCGCTCAACCAAACCATTGGCCTGCGGATGGTACGGAGTTGTGTGGATGTGCTTGGCGCCGACGAGCTGGCTGAGCTGAGCAAAGAGGTCCGCCTCGAATCGACGGCCCTGGTTCGAGGTGATTGTAAGCGGAGTGCCAAACAGGGCAATCCATCTGTCGAAAAGGGCGCGAGCGATTGTGGGTGTCGTTGTGTCCATTACAGGTATAGCTAGAGGCCAACGGGTGAAGCGATCGATGACAGTTAGGCAATTCACGAACCCCTGAGACAGTGGGAGATTGATCAAGTCCACATGAATGTGGTCGAAGCGGCCGTCGGCTGTCATAAAATTTCTCAGCTCGGCGCGATTGTGGCGGTGGACTTTCGACTTCTGGCAGGGGACGCATTGCTTGGCCCAACAGAAAACATCCTTGCGAAGACTTGGCCAGAAGTACTTGAGCGCAACTCGCTTGGCAGTAGCTCGTCCATTCGGGAGTGACAGCTGGTGGAACGTGTCAAAAACCTGTCGACGAAGGGTGACAGGAAGGTGAGGTTTGCTGTTGCCCTGGAAATAAAAAAAAAACAAACTGTGTCCGTCGATGTCGAGGTGGTGCATCCGGAGGCGTGGGTTGTCCAGGAGGTGCGGAAGCTGTTCGTCTGCAAGCTGAGCCTCGCTGATGGCTCTGGAGCTGAGTGCCAAAGGCATGGAGATAGTCGCTACACGTGAGAGGGCATCGGCGACTACATTTTGGTCCCCTGGCGTGTAGACGAGCTTGGTGTCGAACTGTGCGATGAAGTCGATTTGTCTGCACTGCCGTGGGGATGCCTTGTCGGACTTCTGGGCCAAAGCGAAAACGAGTGGACGGTGTTCGGTGTAGATAGTGAAACCTCTTCCTTCAAGGATACGCTGGAAGTGTTTGATGGCCGCGAAAACTGCCAGGAGCTCACGGTCGTAAGTCGAGTAGCGCTGCTCGGTGCCGGACAACTTCCTGGAAAAAAACCCCAATGGTACCCACGTCCCATTGGTTTGCTGTTGGTCCAGGACTGCTCCGATGGCTGTGTTGGAGGCATCAGTTCGTAATGCCAGCGGTTGCGGATGGAGGAGAAAGGCTGAATTAGAGGCAGAGGCGATTCCCTGCTTGCAGCGGTCGAAAGCAACGTCTGCTTCCGTAGTCCAGCTGAGCTGGGACTTTTTTGCCTTGAGACCTTTGAGCATCTCGGTTGGCGGGGCTTGGAGGGCAGCAGCATGTGGGATACAGCGGCGGTAGAAACTGAGCATGCCGAGAAATCTCCTCAACTGCGTGGAGTCGTCAGGTTTAGGAAAATCGAGGGTAGCCCGAGTCTTGGGTGCTGGCGGGCGTAAACCCTCCTTGGAGACTAGGTATCCTGCGAAAACAACTTCGGGTGAGCCAAATTGACACTTACTCCAATTGACGTGCAGTTTGGCATCTCGCAGAACCGACAGGAGCTGCTCCAAGTGGCGTTGGTGTTCGTCATGGTCGCAGGAAATGACGAGAATGTCGTCCTGATATACCCTGACAAAATCAAGCTTCCTGAGGAGATGGTTCATGGTGCGCTGCATGGTCTGCGCAGCGTTTTTGAGACCGAGTGGCATGCCAACAAACTCGAAAAGGCCGAAGGGTGTGGTGACTGCTGTCTTGGCCACGTCTTCCGGAGCGACTGGGATCTGGTAAAAGGCCCGTTGAAGGTCAATAATTGAGAAAACCTGGCCTGGAAAATCTTGCAAATGGTCCTCGATGATGGGTAGTGGACGAAGTGGACGACAGGCGTGGGTCCTGGAGTGCAGATAGTCGAATGGCTGGATCAAGGAAAGGCGCTGAGTGCCAAAAGTGTGGATGGATGTGCCGTTGGCAGCCTGTAGGATCAAGCTTTGCTTCCTAAGAGGCCTAGCAACAAGCCGCTTGAGGATTATGGAGAGTACGGAGCCAGAGTCCACCGGAAAACGGGTGGAGGTGTTTCGATCTGAAACAAAAAGTCGGCATTCAGTGAAAATGCCAGGAGTGGCCGCCGAGTTCCACTCCGGCGAAGTTAGTTTTCCTGCGGAGCGGTTGAGGCGACTGGTACCCTGAATGAGCAGGGCTGTTTGCAGCGGGTGGCTGACGTGCCAAACTTGGCATGATGCCAGCAATAACCTGAGCCTGGCTGAGGTTCAGATGTGTTCTGGTGATTGCCAGCGACTGGGTGATTTGGCTGGCTGGTGTCGGATGACTGACGCTGCAAGGCAACTTGAGTGGCGGCAGCCAACTGAGTGAGGCCCAAACGTTGGGCAGAGAGCTCCTCAGCAACATTGTCGTGGCCTGGGTCCGCAGCTTTGCGGTGGAAGGCCACTTTAACGGCAGGAGAGGGCTGATGTGAGGTGGCCATGACGGAGGGTCCCATGTCGAGAACTTCGTCTGCAACTGCTGCAAGTTCCTCGAGCGTCTGGCTTTTGCAGAGGATCAACAAACGGCGTAATTGTTGCGGTAGCGAGTCAAGCCATAGAACTTTGAGGACGTCATCCACAACGGACGCCCCAGCCAAGGAACGCATATGGCGAAGTAGCTGGGAAGGTTTTCTGTCGCCTAGTACAAAACCTGTCGAAAGTTTTTGAAGTTGCGCGTCTGGCGAGTCGGCTAGGCGTGCAAGAATGGCAGGGTACTTATCTGAGGATGGCGGAGACCTGATGATATCTGAGAGGACCGAGATCGTCTCGTGGTCTAGCGTGGTTGCGACCAAGTGGTATTTGGAGATGTCATTGGTCACATGATGTACATGGAACTGACTCTCTACCTGGAAAAAACCAGAGCTCCGGCTTCGTTCGCCAAAAGGGTGGCAGTTTGCAGTGTGCCACGGCGTTGATACCTCCGGGTGCGGGGTGCAGTGAAATAAAAGTCCAACTTATAACACAAAACTTATAATGCGAAAATATATACAGTTACTAATATACGCGGTCACGAGACGGATAATTTGGGCACGTTGCCGGTGAAATTGCCGTTGAGTTTGAACAGATGATTCGGGATTTCTCTTCACGTTGTAAAATTCGACCGATGTTCGATGGATCGGTGCCGTGAATTTATCTCGTTCCATCAGCTGCGTAGTGGCAAGAGGCAGGCGGGATTGACGTGACGGACAAGAATGACGGATCATTCAGAGCGCGGCACCAGAATCTGTTTGCGGTGTTGCCGAGTCTTCGAAGGAGTCGCCACAGATTAATAATATGACTTGCAATAATGGAACGGCCTCAAATTTGATGAAATTTTGATCATGCATAAGTTTCAAACGAAGCATTGGTGTATTCAAAAACTTTAATTCATTTGTCAGTCAATTTACGTGTTTTGACATTTTTTTCAAAAAATTAGTTATTTTCCCTTTGTCATATTCAAAAAAAGGACAAAAATTAAACTTTTTTTGTGTAATTTTTGATAAAAATGCATGGCTGGCAATAGTCGAAATAGGAGCAGTTCAAAATTTTATAGCAAGACTATCCTTTGCTCATTTATTGTGACATTTTCGAAAAGTATATAATGTTTGCTCCTCCTTTGGATGGTGATAGCCGTTTTTAGCAAAACAAAAATTTCTCGTGAAAAAACAGAAATCAACCAAAATCGCCAAGATACGTAAACTGAAAAATGGATTAAAGTTTTCAGAACCATCATTATTTCTTTGATACCGATGCAGGATCCAAGTTTTATCAAATTTTAGGCGGTTTCTTTGGTTTGATTTATATTTTGTTCATTATAGTATAATACTTATATAATTTGAGGCAAATTGTCCAGGAACTAATTCGCGAGACATTCAGTTCTGAACAATTTACAATTTTTTTTTTATATTGATGAAGATTTTACTTACATTGATCAAAACAATCAGGCATCGTATATTTTCTGAAATTTTTTTTTGAAAATAAAAAATGAGTTTGATATTATTGTAATTTATTATTGAATAGGCACATTATACAAAGACACAAAGATCCGCTAAAATTACACAAAGTTTAACCGACAATACTCATCCCTTCTTGAATTTGTATACAAAAATATCAACGTTCTAAACTAAATACAGTTCAGAATATCCAATCATTGCTTTGAGAACTACAAGCAGTACACTAGAAAATGTCTAAAAAAAGACAATCCAAACACCTGTAAGTTGATTCACTGACCAATTAACATAGGAAAAGATGGGGTTTACTAATTTGTTGGTTGACTGATGAGTGCAAATAGTTCAAAATTTTAATTAAATATTTGCTTTATTTACCAAAAATACACAGAGAATAGTGAAAATACTATTGGCGTTGGCTTGGCTTGCCTGTGTTACATTCAATTTCATTTCGAGGTGAAACTGTCAAATTTCCGTTTGGCACACGAGAAACATATGCTACCATCTACATCGAATTTGTGTTCCAGATCACGCCTACGCCAAACACAACGTGAATGGTAGCATATGATTTCCGTTTGCCAAGCGAAAATTTGACAGTTCCACTTCCAAATGAAATTGAATGTAGTTGTATTAAATTGAATGTCACGTCAATAACTGTCAAAGCTTTCTGCGCCTCTCACCGTAGTTTGGCCAACTGAAAACATGGAACTGTCATTGCCCATTTAACTAACAGCTCTAAGGGGAATGCTTTGGGCATGGGGTGGAATGCGTATACAAAGTCATTTGAAAATGTATGCATTTTGTCCATTGATCAGATAAGAGGTTTTTTAAATGTCCACAAGTTGGTTTTTGCTATTATAGGTCAACATGAGCAACTGTACGGGCCTGTTTATCAATTCAGTTAAACCCTGGGTTCACGCAATAACCTTAGAACAACCCCAAAATATTCGACATTTGTCCATTTGATAAACAGCCCCTTAGAGTATTGATAGTATAGTTATTTTTTGAAGTCGATGCTTAACGTATTGTTTTTTTTTCACTTACAATCTGTGGAGGAGTGAGCAACCTGATACTGTCATTACAGTTACCAGTGTTCTATTATAGCTTTTTTAGTTTTTTCCGATGATATGTATGACTATAGGTAAGTGATATTTCAGAAAGTGTTTCAAGAAAATGCACATTCCATATTTGAAAACAGGTTATAGAGGATATCACGAGCAGATAATTCAAAGACTCACCATTAGCTGGATAAGATTAATTTTGCAGCAGTCATATGTTCACTAGTCAGATAAAAAAATAGAAGCTTTTTCATCATTTGCTGCTGAAAGCAGAAAATAAAACAAAACATTCCGGTTGAAGGCATGTAACGGTATTCTGAAATCGATATATCTCGAAAACGGTACAGGCTCTCGAATTGAAGGAATTTTAACTTTTTTATGTAAAAAAAACTCCACATTTTGATATTTTATGATACAATAATTTCAAAGAAAAATATTTTTTCAGAATGTTGGAAAATAAGGTGGTTTTTTCAGTCAATAATGTGTCCAAAAGAGAATAACAAAATCAATAGAATATACATAATGATATTTTAACCAATTCGTGTTCATTTTTGCTCCAGAATATGTAACATGAGATTGAAAACAAACACAGAAATCTATTTTTTTTTATCTTGACAATTAAATGTTTTTTTTGATAATGTTCCAGCGACCTTCACAAAAGAATGGAAAATAATGGTTTAGTGAGATATGACTTATATCGAAATGGCTTTCTCCAAATTTCCTAACCTTCCAAAATATTCATTGATGCTTTTATCAAGGGTGCAACATTGATGTGAGCTTTGTGGTCGAAACAAAGAAAACAAAAGCACTGGACATCATTTTTACACAAACGTACCGTAATTGAAAAATGTAGTTCACACTGCATTGTCTTTGCGCAAACTGTTGTTTGGGAAACAGCTACTCCATGAGCTATTGCATTTGTCTATTAATTGCTCATTCGATGAAACTCGGGGGCTCTAAGAAATTAAGACCCCCTGTGAAGTTTGCGGTGAAGCAAGTTACATCTACATATTTTATGAGTTGTGATTTTCTAATATTCTTTGATCATCTCTCACCTAACTCAGTTCAGACCTAGCATTGTTTTACTACATCCTTCTGATCTATCAGAGAATTTACATTTCACATTGACCAAATTTTAATGCAGGTTTTATCAATATTCTATGATGTTAATATTAATATATTGATGATTTTTGAATTTGTGACTTCCAAGATGATTTTGACAGCAAAGCATTTAACAAATATTTATAATTAACCTTCAGTTGATGGAGATTCAAAGATTTTGGCTAAATTCAAAATTGATTATTTATTTTTGTATAATGACAAATTCTCACACAAAGTAGTGAACCAAATCAATGATTCTAAGTGGTCACTATTTTTTGGGTGATGTTTGATAATGAAAAAGACCAACGGAGAATGCAATGTCTTGTTTCTCCCTTGATCAAAATTAATCAAGTACACTTAATTGCACATAAATTGCGTACATTGAAATGGTAAAATTGTTTTAGTTTAAGCAGTGTATAACAAGATTGACAAGTGAACGTCATGTTCTGTCAGTTGCAATAATATGCTGAGACAATAATTATTATTATCATTATCAACTCTTCTGAAAACACAAAAAAATACTTACGCACCTCAGTGAAGACCTAGGGTCGGTTAGAAGAACCATATAACTAAGTAACTAGATCTAAATCCGATGAAAATGTGTGGGGACGATAGGTAAAAATTATTTACCAAAGAAACTGATAAAGGCCTCAGCTCAGAATCAGGCATGCCATTCTTAATGCGTGGAATGAGCTCGCCAATGATGTTCAATATTGTCAAAATGTATCAAATTCCATGGTTTGACGACTACAGGAATCTTTGGTCATAAATGGTTCCGCTACCGGACATCAATGAAATTAATTGATTTTTTCATTTGTGAACTAAGTAAATAAATTGAGAATCGTTCTCACAATACATGGCATGTAAATATTTTGACTATTACACTGCTAAAAAAAAACAGATTTCACTCTCTATGTACGCATTTTTTGTGCAAGTTAGTATACCACCCGTTTTTCTTTTACAACTGCATCATCAGGTAGATAGATAGATGAAATTATTGAAAAAGCTAACATCAAACCAAGACTTGAGTCAATAATAAACACAGTAACATTTCAAATTTCAACAATATTGAAAATTATTGATCAGACAACACAAACAGACCCTGCAACATCTTGTTGTTCCTCCGGTTGGAAGAAATTGGGATGTATATTCACAATTTTTTTTTGAGTGAGCCCATACACTTCATAAATAACTGACAAAGATGAAATTACAGTGAAGGCATTCCAATTTCCTTAATCTCTTTTCAATGCATAGATCAAAATACTTTTGTGTACAGAATATTGAACAATTCCCAGAAGACATTGTTTAGAATTTTGAATAATAATTATTATAGTATGCATTCTGAATTTCAAAACCAGCTCGAAACTAAAATAAACGCAGGGCTAAACCCCAACTGGTCAAGTTTGGTCTTGATGATGTTTTGTCTTTTATACCTATTAATTCGATTTTCTTGTGTCCACGGATTGAGTTTTCGTAAGGTGTAATGGACAGAAAATTGTCGAGTTGGCTAACGATTTTCTGGGAATAGCTCTAGATGGTTCGAAACTTGGATGTGAGAAGAATTGGTCGAATCAATTATTATACTCGGTGATTTTGGGGCGATTTTATAAAAAATGACCAAGAGTTAAGTACCTTTGTTTGAAGAGATACCAAAAAAAGTTATGGAAGAATGTTGGATAAAAAGTAATGGCCCAATACCAATTTAGACCCAAATTGGCCTATTTTGATTTCATTGGGGACTTGGAAAAATTGAATCCCAAAAAAAAAAATAGACTAATTTGTGTAACAATAGGGATTCAGCCATAACTCTTTATGCTTAAAAACTCTCCTCAATAACTTTTTTTGATAACTTTTGAAGGAAAGGTAAGAGGTAGAGTCTCAATTTTTATAAAATCGACAGAATTTCTCCCCAAAAAAATCAAAATAGGCAAATTTGTATCAAAATTGGTATTTGGCCATAGCTTTTTATTCTGAATAACTTTATTTTATAAATTCCCACGATATCTCTTCAAACAATGTACTATACTCCAAGCCTTTTTTTATAAAATGACCCCAAACCCACACTGTATATCAATTGATTTGAGTCATTCTTAGAAAATCGTTATCCAACAATTTTTTGTCATTTACACCTTACGAAAACTCAATAGGGATTCAGCCATAACTCTTTATGCTTAAAAACTCTCCTCAATAACTTTTTTTGATAACTTTTGAAGGAAAGGTAAGAGGTAGAGTCTCAATTTTTATAAAATCGACAGAATTTCTCCCCAAAAAAATCAAAATAGGCAAATTTGTATCAAAATTGGTATTTGGCCATAGCTTTTTATTCTGAATAACTTTATTTTATAAATTCCCACGATATCTCTTCAAACAATGTACTATACTCCAAGCCTTTTTTTTATAAAATGACCCCAAACCCACACTGTATATCAATTGATTTGAGTCATTCTTAGAAAATCGTTATCCAACAATTTTTTGTCATTTACACCTTACGAAAACTCAATCTGTGGACACACTGTAGATCTAATCAAGCTAGTTGTTTAGTTTTGAGTCTCCTGTATACACCAGCCAAGGAGCTCACGACCTGCCATCATTGCGACATTAGTCATTGATATATGATTAGACAAATCATTTTTTTGTAAAGATAAGAATACATTATTGATTAATTCACAAACAATTGCTCAATAAAAAGATATAACGCGACCGATAGGGCCCTGCCACATTCAACATAATATGGTCCTTCGCTGACGGATCAATCAGTAGACTCGAGAAGAAAAGAATAATCCCCAAGAAAACCCATTTGCAACACAGCATACACGACGGGTAAGTCATCAATACTATAATCTACCATTTTTCCACAATCTACAAAAGTTTGAAAGTAAATATTTTAATGTTGTTGGACGTGCCAAAAAGCGTATCACAATTTTTTCTAATGCACAACAAAGGAATAATCTGGCTAATACCAGATGCCAAACTTCAAGCGCTTTCACTTTAAATAACAATTCCATTGTAAATGCATATTATATGCCAAGTATTGATTTGCAAGCTCCTGTCAAACTACCACCTATCAATTTACCTGAATTTCAAGGATCCTACGGTCAATGGATGACATTCCATGAAATTTTTAATCCTTTAATCAGTTGTTTTCCAGAAACAAGTAAGTGACCCTGGTACAGCTCAAGTGCGTGACGCACCGAGTCTTCAAGCCGTCATGTTCACTGGAACGCAACAGGGCGTCAGTGGGACTTCAAGTCAAGTTGACAGTGTTAATTATTTTTATGCGTGGAAATTTCACCTATCCTATCCCATTTTTGGTGTTGATTGTTTTTGTTATTTTTATCATTGCACAACTAAAAAATAAATATTCATCATAAACTTGAAAAAAAAGCAAATCAAATGGATATTTCGGAATTTTTCACATTTGGCATTGATCCACTGTCAATATGGGGTTGCTCCAGAGAAAAGGAAAAGGCAAGATTGGTGTCTCACGCCTTGATGACAGGAACGACCAAAATCGAGTGTGAGTCGTTCCGGGTGCGCACCAGGTGCGCCACAGACCGTTTCTGGAAAGCCCTTATCAACTCTAATTCACAACTCAGTGAAGATCAGAAATTCTGGTATTTGAATTCTGTTTAAGGGGTGAGCCTTCGCATTTGATACAATCATCGCTTGAGATTTCCCATGCAAATTTCAACGTAGCCTGGTGTTTGTTGAAAGATAGATACCAAAATAAAAAGTTGATTGTCCACAGTCACTTAAAAATAGTTTTGAAGCATTTTCGGTAAAACATGAATCGCACAGTCAACTTCAAAATTTACTCGATAATTTTTCAAATAATATAAGAGCATTGGAAGTTTTAGGTCAACCAGTGGATCAATGGGATACTCCTGTTTTAATGTAGAAACCCATTTTTCTGGTGACAATTTTATGTGCTTTCTGATCATTCTTCTCTACCTTGATAATCATTTTTGACAGTGGTCAAAGTGATATTTGAAAGCTAAATTCTTTTTGATGGTATTTTGAGTGCAGAAGATGGACTCTTATGCTGACAATGTGTTTTGTAATGATGAGACGGATACCTATTTTACTGATTATGGTGAGTGGTCTCACAGAGTTACCTTACTTAATTTAATATTACGCGTTTTTAACTAATCAAGAGAAATCCTATTGTGTTTTCTATTCTACAGCCACTTCTGGCGAATTATGGTGAGAAATATCTCACCAGCGGTCAAAAGAGTTTGATTTTTGAGCTATTATGAATTAGGTTGAAACGATCCAGGGGCTGCATCCAGATGGGATCTGGATATTTTGGTTATTTTGTGAAAGGTGATGAAGTTTAGAGTGCTTGGTTCTCTGCACCTTAAGTTAAAATGGAACCAAAACAAAACCAGCTCAGTGAAGACGAGTTGGGTTCTTCACAAGATCATTCTCCTTACGGTAGATGATGGGAGAGAAAATCTCAAGTGCACATTTACCAATTTATTTAACCAAATAAAAATTAATCAAGTTGACCCTGAAGGGTAGATAAGGGTAAGTTCACTCTTCCAGACGGAGTTCAAATTTGGCAAAGATAATGAGTGTAAAATTATGATAAACATCAATCAAATTAATCACAATAAATGTTGATTATCACTGCAGTACAAAATGCAATTTATAATCAACGGCTATGATATGTAATAGGAAAAAAATAGGTAAAAATTATAGATATTGAATTTTAACCTCTTTTTCCCCTATTGTATATCATAGCCGTTGATTATAAATTGCATTTTGTACTGCAGTGATAATCAAGGATGGCCAACCATGATATGCGCACTAAATCTAAACAATTCGCATCAATGCACATCTCTACAGTATGGTTTCAAAATAATTTAAATCAAAAGAATATATCGAAATTAAAGACCAAAAATAATATAATAAAAGAAAATGGTAATATACAACAATGAAAGTTAACTTGTCATACTGATCTGTTCATGAGCCAAATAATTTCTCGGCATGGCGCTTGCGGACTGTTAAAATTCAAACGTTGAACTGTGTTCAAAGTAATTTTCTACAAGCAACCCACGCAATTAAATCCGGATAAATCAGTTGAATCTCCATAACCCTAGTAGTTACGGAATTATTGACTATTTGTTCATGAACGGTAAATCAAATATACGATACTGAATGATTGAAACAAATAAGTGAGTATTTTAACAAATTTGGTAATTCAAAAAAAAAACAAAATATATAATTATGATAGATTACTGCGACTTCCAGAGAGGAAATGTGAGAACGTAGTGAATAATAATAATTGTAGACGTCGAGTGGGTGAAAGTGGACATGTTTAAGCACTTACTGCGGCATGACGGCTGGTACGGTATTTGATGACTGGGCATGTCTCCTATACATGTTAATACGTCTTGGATTTAGGGTTGAGGTGGAGAAGTTTGGATCCTCGGTATGTTGCGAGGTCCATGATTGCCAGAAACTTCACATTGGCATGCGACAGAGCATTGCGGGATTGTCACCGCCTAGCCCATCATGTTATTGTTTAACAAATATTCTGCCATAAAAAGCCCTAGGAAAATCAAATAAGCTTCGGAACACAAATAGCAAAAAGGTGCTTACGTCGGTTGTTTAAACGGCCAATTTAATGAGGGTAACTGAAATGCGGTGGTACAGTTACCTACGTCAATGACTATGGCTTGAAAATAGTGTGCTCGAATCGGGCCAAAAAGGTCTGTGGAAATGAACCGTGCATCATACGGCCAATCGATACAAATTCATTAGATATTTTCGCGAAATATAAAGACCAATATAGAGATGATATTTTGTAGGTGACAACTTGGAAACAGAACTGATCATTCACTTGCACAGCACACAGAAATATGGCTTTGTTCAGGCCGGGACGGTTACAGATGAGAACTACCAAAAAAAAGACTTCCGTAGAAAAACTTGCCCAGAACTATCAAGAACCATCATCAGAGGCGGGAAATTTGAATTGACCAAAATAACCTTTTGTGTTCACGCAAACGGAACGATATAACTGAAAAAACAGGGTATAATCTTCGAGTAGGGATACATTTGAGTACCTAGAAGGTGTTCATTTCCATTAATCGAGTGTTTATGATGAATAAACTAGAATAAATAATAATAATAATAATCGTTTATTAAGCAAAGCTTACAATAATAATAACAGTAGTCGGTGTAAAGAAATAATGGTAAAATAACAACGAAAATGGAACTTAGGTAAATATATAATTGAAAATATCTACTACATACTATTATGAATATATAAAAATAATAAAAGTTATAAAAATGTAAGATAAAAGAAAAATGGGTGTATATGGTACATCAACTCGACAGACTAAAACTTTGATAAAACATGTTCTCTGATCAGTCTTTTGAATTGGGATAATGTATCACAGCATTTGATATCAGGAGGTAAAACATTGTACTCCTGCAAGCCCTTATATAAAATTGAGTTAAACAATAGATTAGTGTTACACTTATTCACTAAAATAAAATCATGTCGATGTCTTGTATCGTAACTATGGACATCACCAAAGTAACTAACTCTATCACATATATATGGTGGAAGCATACCCTTATTGATTTTAAATATAAAAATATATACATTCAACATGACCTTTTGTTTTACGGATAAAAAATTCAATACAGATAACATCAGTCTTATCGGTGTGTATTTATCACATTTTAAAATGATACGCATGGCCCTATTTTGTATTTTTTGAATTTGATCGGTCTTGTATTTTGGCAAATTACATAATAGTGTGGAGCAGTATTGTAGATGAGGTGCTGCGATAGTATTATACATAAGTATTTTGGTGTATATGGAAAGTTCCTGTCCTATTCTAGCTATAAAATTCACCTTTTGGGAAAATTTTCTCATAATATAATCACAATGAGCCATGAAGTTTAAATTTTTATCCAGAACAATCCCTAAATATTTTATTTCTGAAACAATGTCTAATCTCACATCATCCACTTTTATCACTAGTTCTTTCATATTAATATTATTCAACTTAGATTTTGAACCAAATAAACAACATTTAGATTTATCAGTATTCAGGCTTAACTTATTGCTACATAACCAAATAAACAGGTTCTCCAACTCTTTGTTCATTACATTTTTCATTTCGGTTATATCTTTACCTACAGCATACATCATGGTATCATCTGCGAACAGCACGATTTTACAATTATCATTTGTCACTGTTACAATATCGTTAATATATAACAGAAATAAAATTGGGCCCAAAACCGTTCCTTGCGGAACACCATATTTAACAAGATTACATGACGATACACTATCCCTGTATTTAACTTTTTGACATCTATTAGATAAATATGATCTAAACCACTTTAGGACTATATGCTCAAAACCATAATTTTCGAGTTTTTTCAATAAAATGTCTCTATCTACCGTCTCAAAAGCTCTTTTGAAATCCAAAAATACGGCTAACACCAGATTATCACAGTCAATAGCTTTAAAGAATTCATCACAGATATTTACAATAACTGACTCACATGAATGGGAAGGTAAAAAACCTGACTGATTAGGAACAATAATCTTTTCTGCAATACAGTACTGCATTAGTTGGTTCTTCACACACATCTCCAGGAGCTTCTCAGGAACGGGAACTGTATTGATCGGCCTGAAGTTAGCATGCTGTTTCGTGTTGGGAACCTTTGGTACTAGGATGACAGTTGCCATCTTCCAACTATCAGGAAAAACACCATAATGAAGTGAAGAGTTCAGGACGTCAAGGAGTCTATCACCAACAACAGAACAAGCATCTGATAGAATTTGCTTGCTAATTCCACTCTCTCCTCCACCAACATTCTTCATATCCCTCAGATACTGTTTCATTTGAGGCATGGTTAGTTAAACCAACTTTGTCTAGTACTTCATTTCCGGAATTTTACTTCTGGAATCTTGGCAACACTGCAACACAGCTACGGTATCTTGAAGCGTCGTTCACGATTGACAATTATGACAACCCGATGATCCAAACTTAACCTCCAAATTACCAAACGAAACGATGCACCCAATGGTAAATATAAACACTTCCGACGATTTTCATGAAAATAGTGAAATTATGCAGGGAATGAAGCAGAATACCAGAAATTCAGGCTTAGTATAGTTTTCTCCTCCTCGAGACAACCAACTTATCTTCAAAGGAAACTTACTTTTTACAGAAACGGAGATACGAAACAATCGAATTCAATGTCCACTTTTGAATACCAATCAAACAATGAGAAAATTCGGTACGAAATGAGTGATTTAACTCAAATCATTAGACCAGTTGCATTTTTATGGATCATTCTTTCAGTGGTGAGTTAAACTTTTCGACAATTTACGGTTTACGGAATTTAACAGTTGGATTATCTTAGCCAAAATTTTACTGTCCCTTTTTGAACGTAACACCCTTTTTCCGAGTGATGGAGATTGAGAAATGACTCACCATCAGTAGTCTAAAGAGTTTGACACTTGTCAAATGATCTCCTACAGCTCACTGTTCCTATAGCGTAGTTTAACTTCATTGGTATGACATATAATCATACTTGTGGAATGGGAGTTTGGTCTTTGTGAATGAAGTGATCTCGAGTTATGAGTAGTTAAATATCATTCATAAAGCTATATCGACTTGCCACGGCTCTTTTTTGAAGGCTTGCGTTAGAGACTTAACATATAACGCTTAGGTTTCACATATTGGCTTGACGTATTTGGCTATGAGTTGATTTAAAAATTGATTAGAGAAGAAAGCTAATTGT
The DNA here is from genome assembly GCA_958502075.1 of Orchestes rusci. Classification (NCBI taxonomy): domain Eukaryota; kingdom Metazoa; phylum Arthropoda; class Insecta; order Coleoptera; family Curculionidae; genus Orchestes; species Orchestes rusci. The sequence continues at coordinate 47,809,814 of OY293304.1, forward strand.
GCCAAGTTATATGGTTGTTCTGCAGCCTAGGGACGCCTTGGGGGACGCCCCCATATTGTTGTTAATTCTTGAGATTTATGTGTAGAATGCTACACCAATTTTTGTGTGGTGATCAACCATTGATCAAATATAATATAATGGAATGTCTGTTTTTCACTTGCATTGTATTCGGAGGTTGATTATTGAATTTATCCCTGGCATTGTACAGTAGGATAGATTTTGCAATTGGTGTATTTCTCTTATTTTTATTTCAGTTTAACCCATTTTGAAAATATCTTAAACGTGACAAATACCTCAAAGTATGTTAACATCAATAAGGAAGGTGACTCAGCCTACTTTTTAATTCCAGGTGCGTTTGTTCTGGCCAAGAGTGAAGCTGAGCTCGGTGAACCAGTCAATTATCTATTTGTTATTGTTACAAATAAGTCCTGACAATTATTGAAAGTGAATTTTACTCCACAGTAATACTTCAAAACTTGATCCAACCACCAAGAGAGAGTGGAAAGAATTCTTAAACAAAGGAAACGTAGGTTTTCCAACGAATAAACAAATGACGGAATTCCTAACTAAACGATGTATCTTTCTAGAAACGTTAGAAAATAAAAACAGAGGTGAAAAGCCATCACACAATAAAACTCCAACTCTAACACATGTAACTGCGGGAAAAATCACATGCGCATTTTGCCAGAAGAATCATCTGAATTTTCAATGCGAAAAAATCAAACACTTTCCTGTTACAGAACTTTATTCAGAGATCAGGATGTTCAAATTATGTTTCAACTGTTTGCGACCATTCCACGATAAAAACGCTTGCAACTCAGCTGGATGCAAATACTGTGGCCGTAAACACAATTCACTGCATCATGCATTTTTCATCAGAACCAAAAAACACGAACACAAAATACTCAACACCAAACAAGAGTTGAAAAAACTCCTGGACATCAAGTCACACAACCACAGACTAGTCAAGAAATACAACTACGAACGGACCTAACACAGGGATCAAGAGACTCGATAGAAGATCAAGGTACGGATTTTATTCCATTTCTAAACATGCATTGTTTAGATCTAGGAAATGGGCAAATACTGCTAGCAACTGCGATAATCAAAATACAGGATTATCAGGGAAACTTCATAAAGTCCAGAACAATTTTGGACAGTGCATCGCAAACCAACTTTATAACCAAATCTCTTGGTAAACGACTCAAATTAAACACACAAAAATTCACTATTCCAGTAGCGGGAATTAACAATTCCATAAGTCAGATTTCCAACCAGATTGCAGCGGATTTAATGTCTATCAATGGTAAATACAAAACAAAAGAGTCATTTTTGATTGTAAACAAAATAACAGAGAATTTACCTCAAATCTCATTTGACCTTTCACAAATTGATATACCTGACAATTTACAACTTGCAGACAAAATTTTAAATGTTTCACGTCCTGTTGATATTTTGTTGGGAATAAATTTTTGTTGACGTCTTATGTCTTGGACAAATTGAATTGGAAAATGACAAACCAGTTCTTCATAACACTTGATTGGGCTGTATTTTAATTGGATCGCTATTATCTAGAAACCATCAACAGAAAGAACGAATAAATAAAGCTATTTGTAATTTACCGATAACTAATAATGCATCACACCATCAAATTGACACATATTGGCCTAAAGAAAATGTAACTGAACATAAAAATCAATTGTCTCAAGATTTATCATGCGAAAAACACTTTGTAGCAAATTATACACGCTTATCAAGTGAGCGTTTTGAAGTTGGATTACCGTTGGCACAGGAATCAACTGAATTGGGTGATTCAATGAACCTGGAGATAAAAGGTTTTTATAATTTGGAAAAACGATTTGAGCGGAATAAAAATTTAAACCAGGTTTCCAACATTATACTTTCGTGGATCGCTGAAAAACAAACTGTTTGGAACACTTTTGCAGAAAATCGGATAACTCAAGTACATGACTCAACTGAGACATATATCTTCGGCAAATCATGCGAGTGACATCCTTTCACGTGAAAATAATCCACAACAATAAAATGATTCGGTATTGTGGTGGAGTGGACCAGAATTCCTTAAAATGCATGAGTCATATTGGCCTGTCTCCGCACAAATAGATATGGAAAATATACCTGAAAGAAGAAAGCAGACTCACTTATACTTTATTAGCATTATTTTCATGGATCAGAGTATATTTCAACTCTTTTCTTGTTTTTAGTTATGTATTGAGATTTATTTTCAATTATACACCTGTAAATATTGCGAAGAGGATTTTTGGAAGCTTATCAAGCGATTTGTTAAATGATTCTCTGGTTTTACTTTTCAAAATGGTTCAAATGCCAGAATTTCCTAAAGAAATTTCTAATTTGAAACTGACAAAGTCTATTGCTAAAGACAGTGAACTTTTGTCTTTGAGTCCATTCATGGATAAAAAGGTTTACTAAGAGTGGGAGGTAGAATTAGACATTCATAACTGACCCAGGATGTCAAACATCCCACTTTACTACCAACAAATCATAATTTCACAAATCTTTTGATTGAATACGAACATAAACGTAACTTACATTTGGGTATACATGGCCTCTTATCAATTCTCAGAAATAAATACTCGATTATTCATGGAAAAAATTCAGTCAATATATATATATATATCCTTCAGCTATATATATATATATATATATTATCAAAAAACCCCATACTGTACCATTTGAAATGGTGTCGGGTGTATACATGTCTACATTTTTTTTTTTTTTTTTCTCAATATACATTAATTGTGCACGAATCTGGCCCATTCCTTCTTATTTCTGGTCAATGCTTTAGCCTCATTCCATGATTTTTCTCTTTTCTCCAGTGCATCCCCTACAGTCTGGTTCCATGTTTTTTTTTGGTCTTCCTCTCATCCTTCTTCGTCCCGCTCTTGCTTCCCAGATTTGTTTCACCTGCCTATTGCTCCCCATTCTTTGTAAATGTCCCCACCAACTCAATTTTCTCTTTTCAATAAATTCTAGGATTGATTCTATATCTATTTTTTCCCTGATGTCGTTGTTCTTGATCTTGTCCATCCTTGTTACCCCCATTACTCTTCTTAAGTATTTCATTTCCATGGCCTGTATTTTGCTTTCTTGTCTCTGAGATAGTATCCATGATTCACATCCATATGTCAGTACTGGTCTGTAGATAGTTTTGAATACTTTCATCTTTGTGTTTTTGGATATTTCTTTTCTGTTTATTATTTTTTTGTTTATTGCATAGTAAAGTTTTGTTGAGGTCTCTATTCGTCTGTTGACTTCTGGTTCTGCTGTTCCTAATTGGTCCAGTTCCACCCCTAAGTATTTATAAGTTTTGACCTGCTCTATTCTCTCTCCTTCCACTTGCATGTTCATTTGATGAATGTTTTTTCCAACTATCATAACTTTTGTTTTGGTTTTGTTAATTTGCATTCCATATTCTTTTGTCACCTGACTCCATATGTTGATGTTACTGTTAAGGTCTCTTTCATTTTCTGCAAATAATACAATGTCGTCTGCAAAAGCTGCCTCTGATATTTGTATATTTTGCATGTTTCTGTAGCCTACTTGCAGTTTCTTTGTCCTGATTGTACACCTTCTTATTATTTCATCCATATATATGGTAAATAAGATTGGGCTTAATCCACCTCCTTGTCTTAGGCCCTCTTCAATTTTGAAACAGTTTGAGCGTCTGCCTTGGCTGATTACGAAGTTTTTGTTGTTACCATACATTTCCTTTATCGGTCTTATTACCTTTGGTTGAACCTCTTTCTTTCTTAATATGTCCCACAATTTACTCCTTTGTATTTTATCGAAAGCTTTTTCCAAATCTATGAAAGCCAGGTAAGTATTTTTTCCTTGTTCCATTCTCTTTTCTGTGATTTGTCTCACTGTGAATATATGGTCTTGTGTACTTCTTCCTTTCCGAAATGCACTTTGTGCTTCGTGCATTGAATTCTCTATAATGTTGCTCATTTTACTGTTTATAATTTTTTCCAATATTTTCATTGCTGTGCAGATAAGTGTTATTCCTCTGTAGTTATTACAGTCTTGCTTATTTCCTTTTTTATAAATCGGCACGATGAGTGATGTTTTCCATTCTTCCGGTAGCTCTTCTTCTTTCCATATTTGATTGTAGATTACCAGTAATATTTCTTTTCCTTCGTCACCCATGTATTTTATCATTTCGCTTGTAATGTTGTCGGTTCCTGGTGCTTTTCCATTTTTAAGTTCCCTTATTGCCTTTTCAAGTTCCTCAAATGTTATGTGTTCATCTTGCGTCTCCCAAGTCGAACTCATTGTTTCCTCTTCTATCCCTTCTGTTGCTTCTGTATTTTTGTTTGCCTCTAATTCTTTAAAGTATTCGACCCATCTCTGCATGATTCCTTGTTCATCTGTTAATATTTCCTCCTTCTTACTTTTTATGTTGAATGTTTTTTGTCCTTTGGGTTCGCCTCTGCATGATTTCACTATATTGTAGAAAAGCTTTTGGTTTCCCTTCGCCGTATTTTCGATTTTTTGTCCAAATTCCTCCCATTTTTTCTTTTTCTCTTGATTCACCATATTTTTTACCTTTTTTCTTTCCTCTGTATATATTTCATATTTTTTTGTCGTTTTCACCTTGAGGTAGTTCTTCCAGGCTTCTTTCTTTTTCTTTATCTTCCTTTTGATTTCATTGTTCCACCATGCCGTTTGTTTTTGTTCAGTTAGTATTCTGCTGATTCCACACGTCTCAGAAGCTGTTTCCATTATAATTTGTTTGAAATTAATCCACATCTCCTGAATAGTTCGTAGATGTATATGCTCTCTTAATCTCTCACATTTTTTGGAAATTTCTTGTGCATATTTTTCTGCCACTTCTTTTTCTGTCAGTTTGTAGGCTTTGATTTTTTCATGTTTTGGTTTCAGGTTTGTATGATTTTTCTCTATTCTTTTACGGTATTCTTGTCTTCCTCTAATCTTTGTTGTTACCAAGAAGTGGTCGCTTCCGATTTCTGGTCCTCTCTTCACTCGTGTGTCTATTATATTTGGTTTGTTTTTCTGCTCTACAACCACATAGTCAATAATTGATCTCTCTTTTCTGGAAATAACTTCTCTTGTGTATTTGTGTATATCTTTGTGCTGGAAGAGTGTATTTGTAATGACTAGGTCATGCATCACACAGAAGTCAAGCAACCGTTTGCCATTGTTGTTTCTTGTATCTTCTCCATATTGGCCAATCACTGTTGGGTAATTTTCATCTTTTCTCCCTACTCTGCTGTTGAAGTCACCTGTTAGATAGATCTCTCCCTTCAGTGTTTCCATAGTTTTTGTCAACTCCTCCCAGAACAGGTCTTTTTTTCTTGTTGCCTCATCTTTGTTTGGTCCATATACTGCCACTTTGGTTCTTGTGTTCCCATTTTCATTCTTGAGTTCAACTACTAAAATTTTTTCAGACACAGCCGTCCATTTCTGTAGATTTTTCTTCATATTTTTATGACCTATACATCCGACTCCTGCTCTTGCACGCTCCTCTTTAGATACACCACTGTCTATGAGTACATGTTCATTTTGCATTATGATATCTCCATTACCTTTCTTTTTTGTTTCTGTTAATGTCAGTATGTCCAAATTTGCTCTTTCAAATTCTGTCTCTAGTTCGTCCTGTTTTCCTTGAATTGTTTTTATGTTCCATGTTCCTATCCTCCAATTTTTAAATTCTTCCTTATTTTTGCTCAACTTTTCTTGTCGGTTCTCCTTATCAATGTCCATTTCGAAATCCTTTGTCGTTTTACCATTTTGTCTCGTGCTTGTTTTTTTGTTTTTTAAGTTTTTGGTTGTACTTTCACCATCCTTGTAAAATTTTGTTGTTCGTTGTTCCATTTCCATTCTTCATTGTTTATGATAATTTTTTGAAAGCCAATTTTCACATTTTGTCCTCTTTCCTTTTCTAATTTAGCCTTGTTCCTGATTTTGGATTGTATAATTCTCTCATCTTTCGTCATGTCATCATCTATATGTATAGGGTACTCAAGTTTTCTCAGCTTCTGTTTGTTTTTCATGATTGTTAGCTTATCGTTTTTATTGTTGAGTTCGACCAGCCACATTTTTGCCCCGATTTTGTATACATTTTTAATGTCCACTCTAACTTCTAATTTCTCCGTGATAAATTTTGATACCTCGGTTTTTTGTTCTTCTCCTGGTTTCCCTGCTATTTTTATCCCCTTGATTACAATATTATTTCTTCTTTTTTCCTTTTCCATTGCATCCAATTTTTGATTTATGTTTCCGATTTCCATCTTCATTGCTTGATTTTCTTTTTTAATGTTCTCATTCTCTGTTCTCAGAGTCAGAATTTCTTCTTTGAAGTCTCTTTGTTCTTTTCGTAGTTCTTTCATCTCCGTGGTTAAGTTTTGTAGCATTTGGATAACCATCTCCATTCTCTCTTCTCTTCTAGCAACTTGATCCGGGCTCCTCATACATTTCTTGTTTTTATTAGCGTTCTCAGTTATATCATCACCTTCTCTTCTTCGTTTTCCATCATCTGTTGAATAATCGTCGGAGTCCATTTTTCCCTTAATCCGTCTCTGTTGTTCGTGGAGTGCTCAAGCTCCAAACCGACAACACTGTCACACCGCGGTAGTGTGAGACAGTAGTCCGTTAACCTCACTCTTAGTGTGATACGGGGTTTACGTTTTGTCTCAATAATTAATGCTTTGTACCTTTCTGTTGATTTCCCAATGGCTTACGCTTGACACTGTCTAATTTGCGTATATACTTGTGTTACTTCTAGAACTCGATACTTCCCGGAATTAAGTTCAGTATCGGAGCTATCTGCAACACAGCACACAAAAATTCAGTCAAACGAGTTGTTCATCAATTTATTATGGTTGGCGATTCAAGCCAATGCAATGAATGCTTCAAAACAATTTGTGTCTAGGAGAGGATATACAGGGTGTTTCAGAATAACATGCTAATAATAAAGGGGGTGATTCTTGGGCTCATTTTAAGAAAAAAAATTCATATGAACGTATGTCCTAAACGCCTTAACTTTTTTCCCAAAAAATATGCAAACCAAAACCCGCATGGACGGCACTGGTCAGAATAATTAAATTGTTGGTGCATCAAAGAATGAGTATTAATGCCTAAGATACATGACTCAAATTTCATAAAGATATCTACAGTAATGACAAAGTTATTGTAAAAAAAGTATCTATTTTTTAAAACTTTGACACCCTGTATCTCAAAAGTTAAGGCGTTTAGGACATACGTTCATATGAATTTTTTTTCTTAAAATGAGCCCAAGAATCACCCCCTTTATTATTAGCATGTTATTCTGAAACACCCTGTATACAGCGATAATGCGAAGAATTTTGTTGGAGCAAACTTAGAATAAAAAAGGGCATTTCTTTCGATTCAGGAATATCTAGAGGGCCCAGATGATTTTTCGTTTTTAATTCAAAATGATATTACATGGCATTTATACCACCACGTTCACCCTCATTTGGTGGATTATGGGAAGCTGCCGTTAAATCAACAACATTTCATTTTGCTAGGATCTTGGAAGAAGCCTACTTATCTTTCGAATCATTGTCCACAGTTCTATGTCAGATAGAAGCAATTCTAAATTCAAGACCCTTCACTTATTTATCTAACGATCCTTCTGACCTTCCTGCTTTGACACCTAGTCATTTTCTTATTGGTGACTTATTAACGACTGTACAGGGTGTTTCCGTATATTTCGTCTGCAGACTAACTCGCTTATTACGCAAGATAGATAGGGACTGTGAATACAAAGTTGGTAGGTATTAACATGAACCGCCAGAAAAAAGTATTTTTTTGTATACCGGGTGCACGAGAAAAGTGTGACGGACACAACCTGCATTTTTTTTTAATGGGACACCATATATATTATTTTATAATCAAATAGACATTATTTTTCTGATCTTAAAAATATACAACATGTAGGCATTCCTTCCAGCCGTTTTCAGAATATTTGAGTTTTAAAGTTGGTTTTTTGGTATTGCCAAATTTAGTATCTATGGTTACAATAATTGTTTAAACATTTTTTATTCATTTTTATTCTTCCAATAATCTAAAACAACAAATATAACAAGTGAATACAATAGAATATTAGTAAATTGATATCATAAAATGCAATTATTGAATATGCCCGCCATTATTCACAACACATTTTCTTAAATACATTTTATGATATCAATTTATCAATAATATGATGTATTGACTTGTTTTATTCGTTGATTTAGATTATTGGAAGGATAAAAATGAATAAATAATGTGCAAACAATTATTGTAGTCATAGATACTACAATTTGGCAATACCAAAAAACCAACTTTAAAACTCAAATATTTTGAAAACGGCTGGAGGGAATACCTACATGTTGTATATTTTTAAGATCAGAAAAATTATGTCTATTTGATTATAGAATAATATATATGGTGTTCCATCAAAAAAATGCAAGTTGTGTCTGCCGCACTTTTCTCGTGCACCCGGTATACAAACAAATATATTTTTCTGGTGGTTCATGTTGATGCCTACCAATTTTGTATATAAAGTCCCTATCTATCTTGCATAATAAGCGAGTTAGTCTGCAGACGAAATATACGGAAACACCCTGTACATCAACTGGATGAATTTGAGATGCCAGAAACCCGTCTCAACCTGTATCACCAGCTGCAGCAATCAACACAACATTTTTGGCGCCAATGGTCTCAAGAATATTTGTCTTTTCTTCAAGTGAGAACCAAATGGAAAGCTGGTGATCCACATCCAGTGACAATCGGATTTTTGGTGCTGTTTCGTGAAGACAATATTCCTGTCCAGCAGTGGATCCTGGGAAAAATTGTCGACGTTTACCCCGGAAACGATGCAATTATCCGTGTGGCAAGTGTAAAGACCAAAACTGGAGTGTTCGAACGATCTGTCAGGAAGTTCAGTTTATCACCCATTTAGATCGATTAAAGACTAATATGGACTAGTGTATTGAAAGGAATCTTTCAAGGTGGGCGAGATGTTTAAATTTGAGTTTCCTGTATACACCAGCCAAGGAGCCTACGCTGTCATTGCGACATTAGTCATTGATATATGATTAGACAAATCATTTTTTTGTAAAGTTGAAAAAACAATATTGATTGATTCACAAACAATTTTTCAATAAAAAGATATAACGCGACCGATAGGGTCCTGCCACATTAAACACTAGTATATCACACGAATGTACAGGGTGTCCCATTTTGGTTGCATATGCGGGTTGTAACGAAGTTACAGAGTTTTTGAAATTCTTTTTGTCGAACGCCGTAATTTTTCAAGTCATTTTTCCGGTTTAAATCAAGTAATTCTCTATTCCCGTATCTTGTTAATTTAACTGTCGAAAGACCCCGTATTTTCTCTAAAATATTGAACGTCGTGGAATAAATAATATTCTGATTTTAACTCTCCGATCGTAATTACCAAACTTGTTACGCATCAATAAAAATTTTAACAGTACCAGAGCCGACTTCCACCAAACGACGCAAAAGTGGAGGTGCCGATCTGAGATCGGAGTCCGAAACAACGGGAGCACTGCTTCGTGACCATTGAACCCGTAACAAGTGTGTTAAATAACCGACCGCTACGAGTTTTTCCGTCACCGGAAAACATGCAGCCGACGTCTGAATAAATCATTTCTATGACTTTAACCCGTTTTTTCTCCTCGTGGAAATAACCCGATCGCGTCAGTTTTCCCAATACATTTTTCTCTACGTCGTCGGAAATGTCTAAATTCTTCAAACCGCTGTTTTTCGGTTTACTATTTCGCCGTGAAAATCCGACCCGTCTCTGAAATACCTTCGTCACACACCACCTTTTCACGTTCTGTTTAGCCGATTTGAGCTGAATAAACTACGTTTCATTTAGCTGTTGTTTTGAATCTCCGCCGGGAGAGTTTTGACTGTTTCGTTTTCTCCACCATTATTTCTGGACTATTTTTATTTATTTAGGCTGATTGGAAAAGCATTTTATTGTTAAGTTTTCCTTTATTTATTTCATCGGTCGTTTGAAAACCGGTCAAAAATTGTTATTCTTTTTACCAATAGACTGATTGCTTTATTTTCATCAACACCGTGTTTTTATTCAAAAGTTTAGTTGTCCATTTCAGAGCGGATTTTGCGGAATTTTGTAAAAAAAGAACGCCTGGACTTTCATCACTGTATAAAAGCTACCCGATAGACACTGTGTGCCCTCTTTCACGTAAATACAAGGGGTGGCGCCCGAGTTTTATATAACATCAACGATTTTCCTCATCCCCGTCGGAAAATGAATCCGGAAAATCTCGCGGAGCGTCACAGGGTTGACTTGGTTATTACCAAAGATACAACCTCACGGTTTTGACCAACCTGCGCCACTTTTTTGTGAAATGAAAGATGCCATACACAAAAATGTCATAGGCCTTTCAGTTTTTGAGCCACAAGGTGAATTTGAAAAAGTTGCATTTTTGGACAACCCCCGTAGATCAGCTGTTTGGTAACTTATCGGAAATGTGAAAACGGGTTTTGATAAAGGTTTTGACGAAAAATTCATCAGCGTGATAATTTTTTTATCAGATATATCATCGTTTTTAAAATATTGACCAATGTTGGAATTTTTTAAATCAGACACCCTTTATATTTATCAAGCAATGGATTTGTCTCTTCACAGGCTTTTTAAAAATATATTATAGTATGGGTCTATTTTGATAAACCACGACAATAATCCCAATTTTCGAAATTCGCAATCAGCAGACCATGCAAACCAATGATGTTTGTTAATGCTTACTTGGTAACAGTGACAGAGGTGTCAACTTTTGTATGTATGATGTAAATTTGCGAATATGACAGGAACACAGACTATCGAAAATCTTGAAATGAAGGGTGGCAGAGAATAACGATCAGTCAATTTTTAAAAGAAACTTGCCATCATATGCAGCTTGATCCAAACATAATATTACGATAAAACTCTCACTTTAGTTTATCCTCTTTATGTTATGCAAATTGGTAATATTGGATATCAAACATCAAGTTATGAACAAAATATATCAACTGGTCTTTGGTCGTTATATGCCGGGAAAGAACTCATCTTAAAAAGAGTTATTCTGTAATAAGTAGGTAATGAGAATGTCCAAGCGGCATCTGAGATGTATGTCAATACAGGGCCGGATCTACGTATGGGCTTAATGGCAAAGAAAAGAGAATATGATAGTATATTTTAATCACTCTTCTATGCTTATTGGGCTACATCCCAGGGACCCCGTTTTCTCAGAAAATGCAAAATGATGATGAAAAAATAATAAAAAAACTTATCAAAAATAAAGAGTTGGAGATAAAAGACGGATCAATTCTAAATTTGCTGATAAGTCTACAGAAAAAAGCTGTATATGGGGCAGACAAATTCAAAAGAGACACGCTTAAGAAGTGAAGTATAATATGCAGAATATAGTGAAAAATTTGTTTTTTTGATGGATTCACGAAATATGGAGAAAATTGACCCGGAGAGTTCCGACCCTATTGTTAATTATTACTCAGATGATGTTGATCAACATTTAATAAATGAATGTGTTCAATTTGAAGCCTACATGTTGTCCCATAACTTCACCGCCTTAGAGCAGCAGATGTTAGTATGAATGAAAATGAGAAAATATGTCTAGTAAAATATATCGTGGCAAATATAAGTCGTTCAAAAGATACAGGTTGTTCGAAAAATTACAATTATCAAACGGATAAAGATAACAGATTTAAAATTATTGGTATACTAGAGTTATCGAAGGTGAATCTAATTTGAAGAGGGATAAACCATTACCTTTCAAAATATTGAAATTTCAACGCACAATGAACGAATGAACGAATGAAAAACAATGTTCTCCAATATGTTACAGAAAAACGCATCTAGTCCAGGACTTTTCAGTCTTTGTATAGAAACTTGAGGTACTTTTGATCTGAATGAGACTATTTTCCATGTCCAATCATGTATACAGGGTGTTACCTAATGATATGTCATATTTTTAAGGGGGTGTTCCTGGATAAATTTTGAGTCGAAAATGTCATATAAACTTGGGTTTAAAAAAAAATTGGAAAAAAAAATAAAATCAAATGAAATGAAAATAAATTATAGAAAAATAAAATATAAAAACGTGTGTTCCTATACCATAATATTTTGTGGCAAAACTCAGTTCAATATCTCAAACCGTCTTTGGAAAATGTATTAAAAACTGAAAATAAATAGATCTTTGACACCCTGTATCTTAAAAACCAAGCATTTTAAGACCCAAGTTCATATGACCTTTTCAACTTAGAATTTATCTAGGAACTTTCCCTCAAAATTATAACATACCATCAAGTAACACCCTGTATACATCGATTCTACACATACGTTTTCCTAAACTAGTTTGTTTTTGGTCATTATTGAGAATCTAGTTTTGGGTAACATGATGCGTTTTGATAAGTCACTCCTCAGTTGTCAAATTGATTTTGTACTGAACGTTGGCAGCTTGCACCCAAGAAGGTAGAGCGGGTGACACTGAAAAAGTACTCCGATACTCTGATACAAGATCAGTATATAACAGGTTGCCTCACTTTCACGACGTCAACTATGTCGAGTGTTGCCAGATGATTCCTATCAAAATCAGTAGAACAGAAACCCATGAGCGAAATCATTGGATCTTCTGTTGAAACGGTAGTTCCGGCAACCTTGCTAATGACACATGACCCGATACGATGCAGACCAATGCAATCGAATGACAGGATTCAGTCTACTGCAGACGCTCGACACCGATGACGTCATATTTTCACCCCCTCCGTCTCTAATCTCAGGCGAAGTGAGGCAACCTCTTGGATACTGATCTTGACACCGATACACGTTTTAAAATTAATAATCAGACTATGTATTATTAATGAACAGAACTGGTCAAGGAAATAAAAATAATAATATGTATACTGCTACGAATGTAGGTATTTGTTTTTTCTTTTTGGACTTGGATTTGGTTCCTTGGTTTCTAGGTCCCTAGATTTTTTGATTCCTTGGTTTCTTGGTTCTTTGGTTCCCAGATCGTTTGGTTCCTTGATTTTTCAGTTCCTTGATTTTTGGGTTCCTTGATTCATTGGTTCTTTGATTCTTTCGTTTTTTGGTTCTCTGATTCTCTTGTTCCTTGGTTTCTTGGTTCTTTGATGTATTTTGATGTCCCTGGGAGCATGAATTTGATTGTCTGCTTTATAAAGAATCAATCTGAGTATTATATAGTTTCTGTTCCGCCCTGAAGAATTGCAAAACAGATCCAGAATTTTGGTCTTGTCGTCCAAAAAGTTCATAATGAAGTGGAATAACACTGAAGCCACTTTCTTCGGCCCTTTTTTCGTAAAAGTTTCGTGGTACACGTAAAAAATCGATAAACCAGTTGCAAGAACTAGAACATTGAAGGCATACATAAAAGTTGCCGTTCATAGTGAACGTCGTTTGTAGCTAAACTTGGTATATAGGTTATAATTTTTCGCAAAATCTATGCATATGGCTTATTTCTTCCCATTTTGTCTTTTCTGAATGATATATTCATCGCAGATTGCACAAGTATCCGTGTGCGGATATACAAAAGAAATAATATATTTTTTGTTGAAAATCTTCCTGTAAGTGTCGTTAGATACAACTGCTGCAGGATGTAATTCTTTGAAAAGCTTGAACATTTTCTTTACATCAAGACTTCCAGGCAAATAAGATTTTTTTGAGTCCATGACACGATGATGACTTTTGCGACTTTTGAAACTTTCAATACGCCCCTTGACTAAAGCCACAGTATTCGTATTCAACTGTCTGTGATACTTGGAATGCTTACCCCTTTTATCTACAGGTGCACAACTCATTGTTTTCAAACTTTTCTGCACATAATAAAGTTTTGTTACTAATGCCATGAAATTAGCGAAATGCCTCTGCGCATACACCTATATCAACCACATTTCCGTCCTCTTGAGTGACACGAGTTCTGTAGGCAAAACTAGCATCACGTAGCTCCATCTCCTCTTCACCTTTTCGGGGTCTTCTTTGTTTGACGGTTATCAGTCCTGTCAGGTACATGTTTTGTTTATTGTCAGACTCCAGTTGGCTAGAACGATGTGAAATTTCTTTTTTGTTATGTTCAGATGTTGTATTATAAATCTTTTGCAGTGACAAGGAAGGCCAGCTTTATGTTTTGCAAGTCTTGATTTTTTATTTACCTCGGATATCCGTCCAATTCTCTGCCTTTTTTTGAATCGCTCCGAATCTTGAAACCTTCGCCTGTGCTTGACATTTTGATATGCTCACAAACTCGAAACTGAAGCTTTGATACCATGCGTTTCAAAATCCAAATTGTGTGCGGCTTACATGTTCTTCGCATTGTTCAAAAATTCTCCCATGTATTATTTTTAAGAAGAGTTTCAAAAGGTGGCTCATAGCATAGTATAATAAACAACAAGTTGCGACAGCTCACGTCAACCCCTTTCGGTCTCGATGACAAAAATTCACCTCATTTATACCCTGCTAACATTTTGGAATGCAAAATTGTTTTCTAATTGAGAATTTCAAACTTCGCATAAATCTTTAGACAAACTGCATACTGGGTGATCGTATTCTATAGCTTGATAGGTAATTCACCTATGTATCAGTATCATTGAAATCATGGAATCTGCAACGGTATAGTTTCATTCTAAATTTCATAATGTTAGCAGTGTGTAAATGAGGCGAATTTCTGTCATTGAGACAGAACGAAACTTGACCACGTATAGGTTCATGGAGCTGTCGCTACTTGTGGTTTATTAATTAATCATCTCAAATTTCGGCATGTTATGGTTTTGGCAATAGTATAAAAGTCGATCTGAACCACATCTTTGATATCACTCCAGTAGGTTATATGTTTGTTATTGAATAATCGCGTCAGCTGTTCAATGCCTTCAGCGTCAAGTAACTTTAGAAACTCACTGTACGTGCCATCCGAGCCGTCTTTCAGCTGAGATATAGCCTTCGTGACTTCGTCTATTGTCATTGATAGACTACCAGTAGAGGTAAGATCTGGAAGATATTCTGGTCTCTTATCCTTAACAACGCTCTAAGTTTTCCAGGTGTTCATTCTCTCTTTGACATCGGTAATCAATTTACCCTATTCATTATGAAGTGTTCAAGTTTTGGTTGACTCTCTTGTGCATGAACATTCATACTTTTGTTGTAATGATGAAAAAGTGAAAAGTATTGTTGCTGGATATCAATGTTATTACGAGATGTTATTGATCACAACGTCATCTATCGGCATATTCATCAACGACTCAATGCATCTTTTAGCATCATATTGCGGTGGATCTCCGCAATCAAAACGGGAATCGATCTAATAACGAGTTGGCGGATTAACCCTACCGGGAAAGCAAGGTAAATAATTTCGAAACCATTTCCTCAGACAAACCAATCTATGAACGTTTCTGCCCACTAGGCGTCATCAGCATGGCTTGAGCCTGCCCAAAGAACTGGTTTCGAAATGGGGTCTGCGTCTATCCGACAAAAAGACGAGTTACGAGATGTTATAGATCAAAACATCATCTATTGGCAGATTCATCAACCACTCAATGCAATTTTTAGCATCATAATGCAGTAGATCTCCACCATCGATACGTGAACCTGTACTTTTTTAATCTGAAGACTTGATAAAAAATATGAATGCTTTTTTCCAATCTTATTGAGCGAGTCGGACATTCTATGCAGCCATTCCTTTGAGGTATCTATTTTTTCAAGTTGTCTGCATTTCTCAGTCAGTAGATTTGTGACTTCTTTCCTTTTTTCCACCTCTTTTAGACTTCTCATATCCTATCGCTTATGAGCTGTTTTCTTTTTGACATTCTTGAATTTAACTCTAAATATTCCAGCTAGTAGGCAATGATCCGATGAGATGTTAGCGCCAAGATAAATTTAGGCAGACAAACAATGGTTTCTGAATCTTTCAATCACAAGTGTATAGTCAATCTGATTTTTGACTGACATATCTGGAGAAATCCAGGTAAAGAGTCGACGTGGCGGTAGTTGAAAAGAGTTTTCAAGTATGAGAGTACGATTCAACTGAGAACCATACACCGCCGATGTCACCCTCCCTCAGGCAGCGTGGGTAGCGTAGTCTACGTATTTTCCTTTAGCAAAGATCTTCAACCTATCACTCCGGTCATTCCTTGAACCTGAACCAAATTCACCGATGAATTCTTCACATTTTTCTACCTCCAATTTTGGCATTCAGATCACTCATAAACTCCGCCTGTGATGGTCTATAGGTGAATTGAGTAGCCCATTGTCACTGCCGGTCCGAATCCCGGATAAACGAGGAGGGTTGAAGGGTGAGGCCAGCAACCTGCCCTTTGTAAAAAGACATAGACGCTCACAGAACTGACTTGTCAGCTTCGGAACCCGGACGGATCAATGATGACGACACAGCACGAAAAAGGAAAAAACGAGTATGGAAAAGGAATGTAATGAGATTGGATAGCTGGAACATCACATCATCGACAAACAAAGACTACGAGATAAAATTGGAAATAGAGAAAAATGAGCAAGACATCTGCGCTCTCTCGAAAACTAAGAAAAAAAGCACTGGCAATCAAAGATACCAAAACTACACATTATTTTATAGTGGGGTTGACAAGAAGATGAGAGCGAGAGGATGTGTAGGATCATTGGTCAATAAGAAATTTGAAGCGAGTATCAAGATGTACAGTATACAGAGCTTTTCACTTAGAACTCCGCAAGGCAATATCTCGGAAACGCAAAGAAATGTTTGATTTTAGTAAAAATTAGTCAATGGATGAAGTCAAGTAGTTATTTTTCACAGTTAAAAAAAATCGACGCCTACCAAGAGTTAAGCGTGGTGACGCGTCAAAAATATTAATCGATTGCAGGGACTTTGAAATACGCGCATGCAAAAGAACGTGTTATTTATAAGCTATTTTCTTATTCGACCGAACTCATTTATCTTACTCAGTTCTGAGTTATAACGGTTTATGATGAACATTTCATGATTGACAAAAAATGCGATGACGGATTATTTTTACAAGATTGCTAGTCTCAATTTCTGTAAAAAGAAGTATTGGGTCAAGAAGATATATTCCAATGTTGCAAAAATTTGACGCCTACTTAGAGCTAAGCGTCGTGACGCGTGGGTGAAGGTATGGCACAGTGTTGCCAGATAATTTGGGACTTGTTTAGTTTTGGGAAGATTAACGGTGGTCCAATTTAGGTAGTGGTTCAATATTAGCAACCTTCCCTTATGTCTCAAAAACGTAAATACATAAAATCACACAAGAGAAGTCATTTTTTTGCCTTTTAACGTGGAATGATAAATAAAAAACTTGCTCAAAATTCAGTCAAAACCCTAATCTCGAACTTACTTTATAAAATTTTAGTCAATATAATTTGAAAAAAAATGTGAAAACATAAAATTAAACAAGAACAAACAGTAATTTTTTGGCCTTCTTAGATTAGATGATCAATAGAAAAGTTGCTCCCAATTTAGTCCAAACCCTGAAACCTAACTTACTACAGAAAATTTGAATCTTTAAAAATTTTAAAAAATTGATCAATTTTACAAGTTCGCATTATTATTTCGCATTAATATGACTTTTATACCTGTACATAATAACCTGTCGTTGTAGGTATAAAAGTCATACTGTGGAAGTAGTAAAATGCTAACTAGTAAAGTTGTTCTACTAATCAAAATTTTTGAAGATTAAAATTTTCTTCAGTAAGTTTGGTTTCAGGGTTTGGAATAGAAAGATAGAGCTATGGAGGGGTAGCATGCGCCATCCTTTTACTTAGGCCGCTCAGGTGGGCCCATTGTAACCTCCTTCGGGGTTTACTCGTCGAGCCAGCCGACAGCGTTGATATAGTTCAATACTGTGGCGGCTGAGCATCTCCCGATGAAGCCAGGTCTGGCCATCTTTCCCCCATAGTGGATTCTCTGATATTTACAAGAGCTGGGCAGTGGCAAAGGACATGCTCAGCATCCTCGTCGTCTTCGTGGCACCCCCTACAGGTGGATCTGTCACCACACCCAGGGTGTGGAGGTGCTTATTCAGCTCACAGTGTCCTGTGAGTATTCCTGTCAGTTTTCTAAGGTTGCTCCGCGAGAGCCCAAGGAGACAATTCGTTCGCGCAGCTTCGGGGCCGTGTATAGCGGCACGCGAGTGTCCGAACCGTCGTGTCCCATATCTTTCCCTTAGAAGCTCTACTGTTCATTCATAAATTCTTCGATTTATGGTCTTTGAGGTAGATGCATGCTAGTCTTTGTAGTTGCTGCATTTTGTTCTGAGCCGTCACTTGTCTGGTTTCAGTCCACCACACAATGGCCCCGTACACAAACATTGGTCTGATTACGGCTGTATAGATCCAGTGGACAATTCTGGGTGACAACCCTCAGACCTTGCCAATCGCAACCCTACATTGCCAAAATGCTCTTGTGACCTTTTAGATTTATCACTTAAGTGTTTGTTCCAGTTGAGGGCTCTGTCTAGGATGATTCCTAGATATTTTATCTCTTCAGAAATGCCAAGTTGCACTCCACACTGGCGAGGTGGTCTCAGGTTGACCAACTTTCTTTTCCTCGTAAAAAGTACAAGCTCGGCTTTTGTCGGGTTTACAGATAGTGCGTTTTCGTCGCACCATCTTTCTATCAGTTTCAAAGCAGCCTGCATGGTTTCTATCAGGATGCCCTCAAATTTTCCAGTCAGCAGGACGGTGATAGATAGCATCTGCGAAATCAGTAGTGAGGAATCCCTGTTTGTTGAGATTCTTTATGAGGCCGTTGACTACCATGTTCCAGAAAAGAGGTGACAGCACGCCACCTTTAACGTTATATAGCTTAGGGCTGGACATACCTTGAACAAAAGTTCTGGGTATCTTATGATAACCTGCAGACCCCATTTAAGCATCGCCGGGATTACGTCATCGGTTCCCGCGGACCTAAACGGTTTGAAGGTCCTTATCGCCCCTATTTTTCTTTTTGTGACCACTGCGTCGATGGTTTCCTCGTCTACTCTGAAAGAGTTTGGTGGATCGACTGGCCATGCGTGGTCATCAGTGTTGTTGACAATCTGGCATTCTGGAAAGTGAGTTTCCGGTAGTAGTTTGGCTGTGTCTTCAGAGGTGGTGGTGAATGTTCCGTCGTTCCTTTTTAGACAGCTTGGCTGCATGAAGGGTCTCTCGAGAGGATCCTCTTGAACTGCGAGGCTGACGATGTGCCAGAAACCTCGCTGCTTCTTCCATGCCGTTATTTTCTTTGCTCTGAGTTTCTTTTCAAAGATTTTCAGATGCTTCTTGTATTCTTTCCATTTGTGGGTTTTTTTGGCCATGTTGAAAGCTCTTCTGGTCTCTCCTCTCAGTTTCTCTATCTCTTTGTCTCATCCAGGGATATCGATTTTATCCCTATGGGTGGTGAGAGGGCAAGAGTCCTCGAAGGCTATCGTATAGAAAGCTTAGACTTTCCTCCACATCCTCCGTATGTTCTAGAGTTTGTGGAAGGATTTCCTTCTTTATCTTTGCCTTCAGGTTGCTGACAAGCATCGGAATGTTAGTTTTACGAGCGATTGGACTCGTTCATCACCCTCACCCACCGAGATTTGCACGACAGTGATGTCTGAGCTGCAAAGTTGAAAAAGGATAGTTGCTTGGAAGTGTGCAGGTTAGTATACACATGTCCTTGGTTTGCTTCCTTCAGGGTTGTAGAAGACAGTTCCTTGCAGTCCACTTAGTCCACATACCTTATTTTCACCACCCAGGGTTCTTGGATAAGGGCAATCGTGTTCTTATTATTATTTCTTATTTTATTAGCTGCCTAGGCTCCGCTGTATATTAGCCATGGCCGCCCGGCAGTGTTAAAGGTTTCCTTGGATTACGTTTATGTTGTCCATCGCGTTTTTTTTTCCACAAGGAGAATCACAGGTAGCCGGGAGAAAGGTTCAAGTCCTTGGACTCAAGGAACTTCTCCTTGATTTCAGGTGCGAGGCTATCAGCTCCCATGACAGCCTCTTCCACCATTTTCGGGGGGCGGTCTTCTGAGTCGCCCGACCGTTTACTGGAGTCACTCAAAAGGAGGTTGGTTACTGGGACCAGCACTGGGGTTGGCGTCTTTCTCCAAGGCTGGTCCGCTTGTCGCAGCCTCGGCGGTTCCGGGTCGGGATTACTCGGTTCCCTGGCTTAGCTTGCAGATGTGCAGGGAGCTGAATTCATAGCGCAGCTTTCCGTTACTCTTTTTAATCAGCTTTGTGATCTCCTTCGGGATTCCAACTACAAGGAGTTGCCCTCGGTGGGGCTCCTCCTTGACGTCTCTGTGAAAGAGGTGCCACCCTTCAACATTTGCCCAGGGATTTTGTCCCTTGAGCCGACGCTTGACGCAGTCTATGTCTTCGGGCAGTCCCTCTTTCCAGATGACTCCTTTGACAAGCTGCAAAAGTCTGTCCACGGAGACCAGCGACAGTCCTCCGCAGCCAGTCTACGGATCTTTGATCGTTACAGTGGATTCTGAGGACTTCTCCTCTGTGGTGTAATCCTCCGTTGAATGTGGGAGGAACCGCATTGTAAGCGCCAGGAGAGGCTAGAAGTGCATCCAGCTCTCTCAATAATGCTTCTTCAACGGTACGCGCCTGTTCTGCAGAGATCCTCCTCATGGAGTCGTCCCGGTTCACCACATCCATTCTAAGATGGCTGACAGCGGCATCGGCAAAGCTCCTTGTAGGATCTCTTTTTTGGTTGGATGCCGGTCTAGGTTTCTTACCAGGGTTCAGCTTATCATGCTGTCCTTCTGATCCAACAGACCGTATCCTCTTCTTATTTTCCTGTTGGTCTCTGAGTAGTGATGAAACTACTGAGGCCCAAGCTTCAGGTTTTCTTCCCACTGTACCTTCAGACGGCCTACCCTTCGCAAATCGCCGTTTTTCCGACTTGCGGTTTGTCCGCTGTAGTCCCTTTTTTGTCATCCATGATATAGGAGAAAAGTTTCGCTCAACCGGCTCCTCACCCTCCTCGGAGCCTCAGAATGGGACGTATAGTACGCCAGAGCTACCGGTTGAGTATA
Source organism: Orchestes rusci (assembly GCA_958502075.1). Lineage (NCBI taxonomy): Eukaryota > Metazoa > Arthropoda > Insecta > Coleoptera > Curculionidae > Orchestes > Orchestes rusci. The sequence continues at coordinate 47,830,903 of OY293304.1, forward strand.
GCCATCCAGGGGAGGTTGTGCATGAGTTCCATCGGAATCCATCACCAGCGTCTGGGATGAGTCGGTGACAGATTTCCAATTCCCTACGCACCCCACTGCTTCAGAGGACTCACCCTGTCGTTCCTCTGAAGAAGCGACACAGCCGATTGATCGAGGGGTTAGACTCGACTGCCCGTTTACATGGAAATCAGGGCCAAAGTGGCGTGTTGCCATGTTTGGACTAAACTGGGAGCAGGTTTTTCATTGATCATTTAATGTAAGAAGGCCAAAAAATGACTGTTCGCTCTTGTTCACTTGTATGTTTTCATATTTTTGGGACGCCCTGTATAATGAAAAACAATTTTCTCAACGTAGTTTCTATTTTTTCAGCAAGCAGACTTTTTTTTTGATCAAGAATGACTTTTTGTCATCTCTTCCAATTTTTGGACCATTTCACCACTTGTTAACCGCATTCGCGGACATACTGTTTACAAGTTTACAGTAAACATTCCTTGATTGACAAAAAATGCCATTTTCAATATAATATTATATAATACAGCTTTATTTAGCATTAAAGATAATATTAACAATATCACTTTCACTTTTATACTATGATATGATATAATATAATGGAGTAGTTACAAAATATATCGAATTAATATTATATACATTTTATAAAAAACGATATCAGCAAAATAAATTATATCTAACCGATAAATTGCAAGGTGATGAATACATTCATTTAATTACAAAAACGTACTAATATGAAATGAATGATCAAGATAAAATACACTAACTAGGAATAACTATGTAGCTATCTAAGTATGAACCACTATCTTAGTAGGATTATTTTGTGACGTTCCCCTAGATTTTCCGGGTTCGATTTCCGACGGGGATTAGGAAAATCATTGATGGTAAATAAAGCTCGAGCGCCACCCCCTGTATTTATGTGGTGGAGGGCCCACAGTGCCTGTCGGGTAGCTTTTATACAGTAAAGAAAGTCCGGGCCCCGGGCGTTCGTTATTTCCAAAACTCCGCAAATTTCCGCTCTGAAATGGATCACTGAACTTTCTTGAAATAAAAACACGGTTTTGATGAAAATAAATTGATCAGTCTATTAGTCCCAAAGAGAAATCACAATTTTGACTAGTTTCCAACCAGTCGGTAACAATAAATAAAAGAATTAACAAAATGCTGATATTCCATTCAGCAAAATAAATAAAAAAACCCTTAGTTATAAAAATAAGAGAAATCAGTCAAAAATTCTCCCGGTGGAGATTCAGAAATAGCAGCTTACATTTTAACAGTCGTGAAATATCGGTAAGAAAATCAGAATGTGGAGGAAACGGCGTGTGAACAAAGTTTGAAGCGACGTATTTTTACGGCTAATTTTAAACAGAAAAACAGCGGTTAGTAGAGTTAGATTTTTCCGACGACCTAGAGAAAATGTATCGGGAAAACTGACGCGATCGGGTTATTTCCACGAGGAGAAAAACGGGTTAGACGCATTGAAGAGCAGCGAGAAATCTATTGATATATGTTGGAAATTCAACACACACGAGTCGTAACTCCAGAGGCCTCTCTTTGACGATTTTTCCGGAACCATCTCAAGAAAACTACACAAAAGAAAATTATAACGGTTGAAGAAAACCGCGGTGTTGAACTCTAGTTTTATAAAAATTCCCCACCCGGCTAAGTTCGTTTCCCTGACAATCAAAATAAAATAAGAACACCTCAATAATCAGGAACGAATCTGAAAGGATTCCGTGAGTCGGAAAAAATACAGGCTCACCGAAAATTTCCAGATATCGTATTGTTTCTGTAAAAAAAACTATGCTGAGATTTCTCCGGCTATAGACCTGGTTCCATCGGTAGTAATTCACAAAGGAAAAACAGATCGATCTTCTGAAAACTCAGCAGTTCTTAATGACTCGAGATAAAGCATATTTGCCCACCCTTTTACTTACTTACCTACAACGCGGCACAAGTTTGAGAGAATTTCGGTAAAATGTTATAATTATCGATAAATAGTTCCTACGTCGTGTTTTGATTTAAAAGAAATATGGAAACGATTGGAACTTGGTAAAAACGAGTTGATGCAAAAGATCACGTAGCGGAAACGGGAGCTCTACTGCTGCAGGCTGTCGTCTGTGTCTCGGTACTGACTGTCTTTTTCCGGCGCTCGACGTTCCGTATTCAGTTCAAAAGTGGGGACTCTCTGCTTGAATCTTTCCGCGAAATGTGTCGTTGTCGGTTGGTTTGCGAGTTAAATAATTACTTGATTGACGCGTGAAGAACTAAGAAGGCATATTTTGGTCAGAAATTACTTAATAGATTTTCAATTATCTCATGGTCAACATTATTGTAGAAAAAATACGGGATCTTTTGATAGATAAGTGACTGAGTTACGGGAAAATATGAATTCACTAATGAGACGGGAAATGAATTGGAAAACGTGTAAATGACGGTGGAAAAAGTCCGGAAATTTTGTAACTTCGTCACACACTCTCTCCACTTACAAGAAAAAATGTGAGTTTACGATCATTTTTCCTAAGCTATGCTTAACCTGGAAAACTTGAATGAAATAAAAAAAACAGTTATGAATGAAAAAAAATTATCAACCAAAACAAATTTTACTGTGGCTGGTTTGATGGGAACGACGACTTATACTGGATATGGACCCCCATAGATACATCACACCTCGCACCTGGAGTGGTAACTTTCCTAACAGTTCGGCATTGGTGATCGGCCACTCCTCTGGCTGCGACTGAATGTCCCTGTAGATTGTAGTCCTTGTCCTTGTAGATTCCAGCATATAACTTGAAAAAAAAAAACAAAACAAATGTGCTAGTGTCGGCAAAAAAAGGATTAAGCAAAGATCCGGGAAACGGTGTAACGGAGTGACATGTAGTCATAACTGAAAAGTGGCTCGGGAAAGTTACGATCGCCAGTACGGGCCGATGAAGCATCCACGTGGACAAATTAACTCGAATAAAAAAAAATCTGCAGACGGCAGGAAATAGATACAACTTGTTTCAGGATAAGAATGAAAAAAAATCAAAAGTTCAAATACGGGCTGATGAAGTATCACGATCGAAATACAAAAAAAGTATATTTCAAGTTCGGATCTTGGAAGTACTTGAGTCGGTAAAAAAAATAGTCCAGGTTAGGGCCTTTGAACGCAAATAAAACTCAATACAACTTACTCGTTTCAAAACACGTTGACTTCAGCGGCGGGTGGATAACTTTCGGGTTATGTGTACCAGCGGGTGGTTTAGCGCACTTTATTCGGGGTATGTCTACTCTCGACGAAGGTTGATTCACGTCCTCCTAACCCTAGCCCTATATCTCAGCTTGGCTCCTTCAAGACAGGAGGTGAGGTCTTTGGTATGAAGTGGGAGAGAGGTGACGACACAATGCGTCGTTAAACATAAATTTAGACAAGTTTTGGTAGCAAATTTTAAGGTTCCAAATTTGTACCATTTTAGCACGTTGCCATGTACCAGAAATGTGAAGGTCAATCGAATGTTATTGTAAAAACAACATACCGACGTTTTTTTCCCGGTTGGACTTAAAAGTTCAGGCGTACGGAATGTTGCTGCTTTTTTTTCCACTGGACGAAGCGGCATTTTTCCCGTCGTTTAACTCATTTTTTTTTTAAATTCGAAGAAAACGGCCTAACGACGTCTTAGCCGGTTTCGTAAGGAATTGGGAAAAACAAAAAATATCTCCCGACGGTCCAAGATTTTCCTCTCTTCGAGCGTTGACAAGTCACGGGTGCGATTTTCCGGGTGGTAGGCAGAGTGTAGTAATTTCCAGTGATGACTTTCAACATCCTGGAAAATTACTCACCGACGGTCCATTCGCACCTTGCTCTAGAAAAAAAACTAACGGGGTCCGCAGTTATGAGAAACGCACGTTTCGCAAAAGTCAGAAAACGCATTCGTTTGAACGCGACGGAAAAAAAAAATAAAAAAACGTTTCCTTCTGGTCCAAAGGAAAATACTGAAATAAAATAACCGGGTCTCAACCTGTGGAAACTTGTTTCGCGACGAGAAACGGGTTTTTGGGACGAATACATTTTTAGGCATTCAGTTTAAGAAAATTTTCCCGTCCCGGAAAATGAAAAATAAGGGTCCCTGCTCGGACGCCAATTTGTGACGTTCCTCGAGATTTTCCGGGTTCGATTTTCGACGGGGATGAGGAAAATCGTTGATGTTATAAAAAACTCGGGAGCTACTCCCTGTATTTATGTGGTAGAGGGCCCACAGTGCCTATTGGGTAGCTTTTATACAGTGAAAAAAGTCCAGGCGTTCGTTATTTCCAAAACTCCGCAAATTTTCGCTCTGAAATTTTTTGAAATAAAAACACGGTTTTGATGAAAATAAATTAATCAGTCTATTAGTCCAAAAGAGAAATCACAATTTTGACTAGTTTCCAACCAGTCGGAAAAAATAAATAAAAGAATTAACAATAGCAGCTCACATTTTAACAGAAATATCGGTAAGAAAATCAGAATGTGGAGGAAACGGCGTGTGAACGAAGTTTGAAGCGACGGGCTTTAACCTCGTGTTTCAATTTGAAAAAAATAGAAAAATGATTGGAACTTGGTAAAAACGGGTTGATGCAAAAGATCGCGTGGCGGCAACGGGAGCTCTACTGCTGCAAGCTGTCGTCTGTGTCTCGGTACTGACTGTTGTTTTCCGGCGCTCGACGTTCCGTATTCAGATCAAAAGTGGGGACTCTCTGCTTGAATCTTTGCGCGAAATATGTCGTTGTCGGTTGGTTTACGAGTCAAATAACTACTTCGTTGACGCGTCAAGAACTAAAAAGGCATATTTCGGTCAGAAATCAATTAACGGATTATTAATTATCTCATGGTCAACATTATTGTAGAAAAAATACGGGATCTTTTGATAGATGAATGACTGAGTTACGGGAAAATATGAATTAACTGATAAGAGACGGGAAATGAATTTGAAAACTTGTAAATTACGGTGGAAAAAATCTGGAAATTTTGTAACGTTACAATTTTATAAATGTACAATCAGAAGCTTTTTAAATATTATTACAAGAATGCTGTTTTTTTTTGTGAGTGGAAGTGTTCAGTGTTTGACGTCAAGTACATATTTTTCATGGTTTGCCCATCAAGAGCTGAGCGTCGCGACGCTTTAAAAATATCAATCGATTGCAGGGATTTGAAATTACGCGCATGCGGAAGTCCAAGTTATTTCATTTTTTTTTTGTTATTCACACGAACCCATTCATCTTGATCATTCCTGAGTTGAACTGGTTTAGTAAAAATGTCATGGTTGACAATTTTTTTTTCTGAAAATCATCCAAAATCGCATTTTTTGTCAATCAAGCAATGTTAACTGTGAACCGGTATAATTTAGAAAGAAGTAGAATCAATAAGTTCGAGTGAGTTTCAATAAAATTTACTTATAACATAGACTTTCACATGCACGTGAATTCAAAGTCTCTGAAACCGATTTATATTTGCGCGACGCTTAGTTCTTGAAGGCGTCGAATTTCTTGAACTTTGAATAAAATCACTTGACCCAATACAGATTTACAGAAATTAAGAATACTTTTTTTTTAAATCATCCGCAATCGCATTTTTTGTCAATCATGTTTACTATAAACCGGTATATCTCAGAAATGAGTAAGATCTAGGAATCCGACTAAATAACAAAAAAAAATTATAAATAACTTGCACTTCCGCATGCGCGTAATTTCAAAGGCCCTACACTTGATTTATATTTTTGACGCGTCGCGTCGCGGTGCTTAGCTTCCGATAGGCGTCGAATTTTTCAAACTGCGGAAAATATCTACTTGACCCCATACAGTGAAAGCTTTTTACTTACATTGAATATTTATATTCGTTTTCGAGATATTGGAGTGCGTAGTTTTTGGTAAGAAACCCTGTATAGACTGCAGCATCATACAAGATACAAGTGACTGGAACTTTTGGAGAAAACGACATACATACCAAGCGTATATGCACCAGATGCAGGCAAGCCAAAAAAAGGAGAAGAATTTTTTGGAACTCTACAACACACGCTAGAAAAGATACCATGAGAAGACAAAGTCAAATTCTTGGGCGACCTTGATTCAAGAATTAGTAATTCTGTTGTTCAGGGAATCACGCACAGTTTCATCAAAGAGACGATAAATGACAATGGAAAAATGCTGATACAAACATGTGCCCTCTATGAACTACGTATGAATAATACATATTTTGACCACGAGGAACAACATAAATACACCTTTGTCAACACAATAGGCCAAAAATCGGTCATTGATCACCTCATTACTAATAGGAACATACACCCCTCTCAGAACCTTAATTTGTAATACTTGACGATTGTTATGTTCCAATGAAACTTATGACAATAAAGGAATTATTATTATTATTAATATTATTATCATTATTAAACTCGATGTACGTATATTAACATCAGCAGATATCGGAACACGACACGGACTAGTGATTTCAAGTACCGCACATCGCACATAAAAAAAACATGGCTAATTACATCACAAAATTCAATATTGAATCACTCAAGGACGAAATTGTCAGAAAGCTTTATCAAAACAGACTAGCAAGAAAATCACCCAAAATACAATAACAGGAAAAGATAATGCAGAAGACGCATGGGAAAAAATAAAAAACAACATCTAGAACAGTGCCAAGGAGGCCCTAAGAGAGAGAACAATGTACACACATAAAGCAAACAATGAGCCATGGTTCACCCCAGAAGTCAAGGAACTAGCAGAAGAAAAAAAGAAAGCTTGCATAAGGTATATCAACAACAGATCACCCGAAGAATATCAAGTCTACATAAGAGAAAGAAATAGATCAACTATTGCGATTAAACAACTCAAGAGGACACACTGTGAATATTTCTCGGTAAAAATGGAGCATGACCTATACGGAGGACAGAAAAAAATCTGGCATATGCTAAGAAAGAGAAAAAAGCGAGTCAATGAGGAATTAGTGATAAACGCAATAGACCAAGAAACATGGGCAACATACTTTGAAAACCTATACGATAACAATAGCGAAAACAGCGATGATACAGACATCGAAAATCCATCATCTCCAGGCGAACAAGAGGAAAACATAACACTGGAAGAAGTACAAACGGCCATAGAGATTGAAGAACCGAAAATCTCCAGGCACTGACAACATACTAAATGAATTACTTAAGTTCGGAGGTCAAAAATTCGAAAAAGATTTAGTAAAATTATTTCGAAAAATAGAACAAAGCGGAATAATACCCAATGAATGGAAAACCAGAGTAGTTAAACAAGGGGGCTTCTGGCTCACCGGCCAATCAGCGCTCAAATGGGCGAGGCATATTTTTGACTTTTCCCTAGATTTTAGGGAATTTTTGATGAATCTGGCAACGTCGCTCGAAGACTGGTCATCTGGCAACGTCGCTCGATCTCGATCTTGACAGATGTCATTTTGACATGACAGCTTTGACAGATGACAGCTTTGACAGATGGCAGTTGACAGGGAGCTTTGTTCCTGGGATCGAGATGGGGGGATTGGGGGGTGTGGAGGTTAGATTACCAAAGTCTGAAAAAAGATTTTCCGAGAGCGAGATTGGAACCCATATCCTTTGGATTTGTACGTGACAGTCTAAACCAATACGCTACTAAGGTGCCTAAAATAGAATGTAGATGTGTGGTTAAGTTGCGGTGTGTTTTGGTCTTGTCTTAAATTGTGTGTGGTTTCGTTGTGGGGGAATTTGGGCCCCCCTGCTCGTGGAGATAGTTTGAGGGCTTGATGGGGGGACGGGGGTACCTACGCCACCTGAGTCATAGGAATTTATATAGATTTTAGATACCGTTTCGGTGTGTTTTGGTCTTGTCTTAAATTGTGTGTGGTTTCGTTGTGGGGGAATTCGGGCCCCCCTGAATAGAATGTAGATTTGTGGTTCAGTTGCTACCCCGATCCTTTGGTATGTGATTGTCTAAACCACCTACGTCACCTAGTCCGACCTCTTGCTATCCAGTTTGTAGCCGCTACTGCAGAGCACGAGGACAAGTGTTGTTGGGGAATTCGGGCCTACCTGCTCGTGGTTTGGGATGGGGGACGGGGGTATTGAGAATTCAGGTTTTAGGCCTGTTGTTGAGTTGAGATGGCGCTTCGATTCTTTGATCGTTTGCTATTAGAATGATTAGATGACGTTGCTGAGCTGCGATTTTTAATGGCGTTTGAAGCAGGAATTGCGAATGGATGATGCTTCCCATTGCATATCCAATCGAATAAATTAAACACACAAAGACACTTCAAAATCATATATTTTCAGGAAGTACATTATTGTAGGTACTTGGGGGACATACAATTACTTCTACGATAATACTAATAATATAATCTTACAATTATTCATAATATTAACAGATTAATGTAATTTACCCAATAATAACTATTCCTGAAATTATATTTGAAAAACGCTATAAAGTTGAATAGTGCCCAAAGGGAAGTGTATCAAAGGTATTCTCTTGTACAAATCTTTTATCATCGTTTGCACTTAACGCAACTTTATTTTGCTCAATGCTGTAAACATTGTGAGCATAGGAACGAATGCAACGCTGAGTGGCGCTGATAATTTTTGAATGTCGTAGAGAATTCCAGTAGTCATCAAACGTTAATTTATTTTTTACAACGTTGTACTTGACTCCTTTGGCCTTTTTCACAACTTTTTGCCCTTGCTGAATTTTGAAAGTGTACATTTTCGATCGAAGACCAATGAAATGGGTAATAATTTCTCCATTAACTTCATCCTTCATTAGTCCTAGAACTTTTTTGTTGACCAACGGGATTTTATAAGGGTTATTAGGGGAGTAGTCGGAGGTGTCAAATTTATGTAAATCAGCCTTGATAATCTCTTCATAAACATCATTACACTGAATTTCATAGATGAAGCTATCCGTATCAGTGTACATAGGTTTACAGCGATCAATACCCAATTTCGGTAGCATATATGCGTAATGAAAATCAAACATGTATGTTTTGGAAATGTCCAGAATGGACATACCAATATACAAAGGTTTATTGAAAACTAATTCTTTTTTTTTCATTTCAATAGCTATAAGATCGTGTTCGGCGTCAAGAATAGTTCGATTGTGAAATCGATGACTTGCAATGAGATTCTTTGCCCGATATCGTCCATCCCATTTATTCACCAGTTTGATAACCCGATGATTTCTGATGTTCTCCATCGTTTTACCAAAAACAGCATTATTGTATAGTTTGAAAAGATTTTTTTCAAATGTTGCTGTCGCGTTAGTTCTTAATTTATTGTTATGTTCAATATACGATTTTAACCATGTCGACTGTCGAAATTTTAAAATTCGATGGATTTTACTCAATTCCAAACCATTCATTAATGCTTGTTTCAAGGTTCGATAGTGAACAACATAATTCTCTTTATCGAAAAGAGTACACATCAATTTCGATAGTTTTGATCCGGGTGGAACTCGATGTTGAGGACAAAATGGAAAATCTCTATGCAAGTCGTGAGTGACGGTGGGATATTTTACGTCAAATTCCAATATATATCCTATGGGTGAATTATCCGGGATTGACAAAACATCAAAGTTAGATACATCGCTAATCCACTCAAACTCTCCTGAAGGGAGAGGTTCACTCATTGCTTTTCCATACAGATTATTTACATCTAGATAAAGCAAAAATTTCGATGGTTTCGATGCATCGTAATCATCGGTGTACTTGTTATTAGCTTCAGAATACCTATGAACACAAGTTGAAATACCTCCACGAATTCCCTGCTCAATGAACATGATTTGATTAATATCTTGAAGAAGTTCCAATTTACAACCTGTAAACTTCAACATACAATCCCATGTGAAGCCAGGCATCGTATAATACCATGCTGGATCTAATTTATGTGTCTGAATGCTACTTTGTCTAAAGTTCTCAAATAAATCAGCTAAACCCAAAATATCAGTCTCTAGATACAAATCTAAATATTCACCTAAATTTTGGATTCCAAAGGCTTCCCACACAGTTTGAGCATGTTGATAATTTTCAACCGATAAATTGGAATCATTCAATTTATTGTAAAAATGTTCAATCGAAGGTAATCGGGTGTCGTTCATTTTTTCCAAGCTATCAATATATTCATAACAAAATACACCTTTCCGCGTCAGCAATTGAAATTTTGCCTCATCTAGATGTGCAAACTCTTCTCTCAATATTTTAAAATCGGTTTTTTTCATTGTCGATAGTAAATCATCGAGAGAAGCGCCTAAAAATCTGTATGAATCGATGTACCTAAATCTTAGATTGTTTTCGTCAACGAAATGGGTGAAAGATATATAAACTTCATTATTGGTTGGAAGAACACTCACGCGACTACGTTTGGCAAGATCTTTCATCAACAAATGTCCATCATAACCGGATAAATTTTGAAAAACAATCGGCACAACATAAAGCTTTTTGAAAATTAGATTACAATTTTGATGTGCAAAACCTCTGAATTCGCCAGTGAAATGATCATGATCGCGAACAATCTTATCATTTTTGTGAAAAGGTTTTTCACATATATGGCAATTTGTTGCACCGCAGATGCTTTTCTTTTCGATCATGGGAACAATATTTTTGATTTTTGAATGAATTACTTTTGATATTTCAACCATTTCGTTGATGAACCATTCCATACAATCTGCACCACGATAGCTCTTGAAAAATGCAAGAGAATTGGCATAGGAACATTTTAAATAGAACCCGGCACTGTAAACTATATGTTTTTGATATTTTCGCGTATTTATGGAAATGTGTTGATCGACTACTTGTAGTTGGCTTTCAAAGTCCGCATAGATGATGAAGGGACATTTTTGTTTGTAAATGAAATTTTTGAATTCGACATGTTTGTAACTTGGGAATGAGACTTCATATTCATTCAATTTTGTACACAGCTTTACATGTTCTGTCAATTTTACCTCAGATGGAAAATAATTAAGACAACGATCACAAATATACTTGGCAATTTTTTTTTTACTCAACTGCCTTGAAACAAGACGGGATACATTTTTAATCCAACAATAAAAATTGAAGATAGATTATGGTTAGATTTAAAAATAATTCTTACATTTGAAATTGTGTTTCGAAAAATATTGGAAATGTTGTAGGAAATAGAGCCAAGGAAAGTGATCCTAAGAAATCTAGGTGGTTGCCATGGGTCGATAATAGTGATCTGTCAGGCGCCTCAGCATATGTCTATATTTTTTGTTTATCAATCTATCGATCAAAGATGTGGCGTAACCATTGTTGACCGCCAATTGATAAATTATGTTCCGCTCTTTGATGAAATTCAAAGGGTTAAGAGGCAAAGAGAATAAGCGATGAATCAAAGAGTGGAAAGCTGCTAACTTATGTGAAATACAATGGGTTGAGTCGTTAGGAATGATGTGGTCGGTTTGTGTGGGCTTTCTGTATATGCTATATGTCAACAAGTTATTTTCTCTCTTGATAGAGAGGTCGAGGAAATTTAGAGTGTCATTGGCTTCAATTTCCATAGTAAACTTAAGATTAGGGTGCAGACTGTTAAGATGATCTAAAAAGGATATTAGCTCTGGTTCAGATCCTGTCCAAATTACGAAGGTGTCATCCACATATCTCTTCCACAAAAAAATGTTCTTTGTGTGCATACAGTTGTCCTTAAACAGCATATTTTCTTCAAAAAACGACATGAAAATCTCTAAAAGGTAGGGGGAGAGGCAGGAACCCATCGGCTGACCTTCTTCCATTTTGTAGAACTTATTGTTGAACCTGAAGAAATCCAGGTTCAAACACTTGTTGAGGAGAAGGATGATATTTTCTTTCTCTTGGGTGTTGAGACTTGAGTTTGAGAGCAAATCCTTGATGATGTTAACCACCTCCTTGCGAGGTATACTTGGAAAAAGGTTTGTAACATCAAAGGAGACCAGAATAAATTTATCAGGTAGTTTGAGTTTCTGGATACATTGGACCAAATCTAGGCTGTTCTTGACGCTGTAGGTATTGGTCCAATCTAAGCAGTCATTGAAGAATGATAGAAGCCATCTAGCAAGGTGGGTAGCAGGTGCATTGATAAAGCTGACCACTGGTCTAATCGGTTGGTTACTTTTATGGATCTTCAGCATGCCGTAGAGGTTGGGTGTCAAGCAGTTCATCGGGATGATTGGTTTCTTGGAGCCTAAGTCGTTGAAGAAATGATCCAGTTTATTCAAGGTGTATCGAAGGTCTCTTGTGTAAATGTTTATTGGGTCTTTGTTTATTTCTTTGCAAAACTCGTTTGACGATAGGAACTCCTCCACCTTGGACACATAATCTACTCTCTTGCAGATCATCCAGTTGCCTTTGTCTGCTTTACCCAAAACTAGGTCGAACTCTTTAATCTTTCTTTTGATGGACTTTAAGGTTCTCATTTGATCCTCCAAAAGTTTCTTTCTGGACAGGTAGTGGTGTTTATTTTTGAGGCGGCGAATAAGGAGCCTCGCACTACCCCTGATGGCGTGCAAGTATTCTTCACTGGAAGATGATAGAGCTACTTCAATGTCTGTCAGAGGAGATGTAATGTTGTTTTCGTTTTCTTCACACATGGGACTGAATTTGAGACCTTTGTTGAGCAAATGGACTTCGGTATTGGAGAATTCACAGTCAGAGAGATTTAGAATTCTTGGATGGAAATTATTCATCGATATCAATCCCAATAGTTCTCGACAACAAACTTCTATCAATCTGGAAAATAACCCCTCCCTCTCCACTGTACGTACACTCGTTTTCCACCCCCTGTACGTACAGTTTATCTTCCATGAAGATTCTCGCAAACTATGAAACTATGAAGATCCTCAAAAATATGATCTTCCATAAAGTTCCTCGAAAAATACGATCTTCCATGAATATCCTCGAAAATATGACCTTCCATGAAGATCCTCTAAAATATGACCTTCCATGAAGATCCTCTAAAATATGACCTTCCATGAAGATCCTCAAAAATATGATACATCACAAAATGAAACACAAAAACTATCCTCACGCACCGACCACGTCTTAACCCATCAAACTTTCTAGCCATACTCTCTATTATCAAAAAAATACCCCTGGGCTCAGCCACAATAATCTCGCTGTGTTCCGTCTCTTTCATCGGCACTGGATGGTAATAAAAATTAGGTACGGGCTAAGAATATGATGAGTTCAGATATATGGAGTTATATTCACAAATATTTCAACTAAGAAAAAGATAAATGTAAAGTTATTCAATGGATAGTGATTAAATATAATAATATTTTACACTTGTTTTCTTGTTTTCTTGTTGTCTTGTTTTCTTGTTTTCTTGTTTTCTTGTTTTCTTGTTTTTTTGTTTTCTTGTTTTCTTGTTCTCTCGTTTTCTTGTTTTCTTGTTTTCTTGTTTTCTTGTTTTCTTGTTTTCTTGTTTTCTTGTTTTCTTGTTTTCTTGTTTTCTTGTTCTCTTGTTTTCTTGTTTTCTTGCTTTCTTGTTTTCTTGTTTTCTTGTTCTTTTGTTTTCTTGTTTTCTTGTTGTCTTGTTTTCCTGTTTTCTTGTTTTGTTGCTGTTGTAGTTACTGAGACTTGTTATTGAGATAAGAAAACCACATTCAACCTAAATCTAGAACTGTTGATAAGAGGAGGGTGACGTTGATAAGGCTGTGGTTGGTGTGATAAGAAACCCACATCCTGTTTACTGTTGATGAGAACACCGCATTCATCCTAAATTTAGAACTGTTGATAAGAGTGTGACGTGAAAACCACATCCTGTCTTCTGTTGATAAGAAATCCACATTCGGGCTAAATTTAGAACTGTTGATAAGGCTGTGGTTGGTGTGATAAGAAACCCACATCCTGTTTACTGTTGATAAGAAAACCGCATTCAACCTAAATTTAGAACTGTTGTGGTTTTGTCCTTCGTCTCGCACACAACTGATTCAACTGCCCCACACTTTGGTGGTGCTCAAGATCTCTGGATGTATCATTGGATTTTCAAACTTGGGGTGATAAAACATTTTTTTTCACAACAGAAATGTAACATCTTGTATGACGAACTATAGTCAACTCCTCCACCGCAACCTACTGAGGACTCCCACTCCCAACCGGACCCCCACTCCCCACCTTCCACTCCCCACCCCCTACTCCTCACCCCCCACTCCCCACTCAAGACCCCCACTCAAGACACACACCGAAGACCCCCACTCAAGAACCCCACTCAACCCACAGCCGACGACGACGGATGACGTCACCACATCTCACGCATTCACCACAATCAAGCAAATTTGGTGACGGTCGACCTCGTTATCGTGGCACCATCTAGCAGCCCTCACTTAAGACTCCCACTCAAGACCCCCACCGAAGACCCCCACCGAAGACCCTCACCCCAACCCCCACTCAAGACCCCCACTTAAGACCCCACCGAAGACCCCCACTCACGACCCCCACTCAAGACCCCTACTCAAGACCCCCACTCAAGACCCCCACTCAAGACCCCTACCCAAGACCCCCACTCAAGATCCCCACTCAAGACCCCCAACGAAGACCCCCACCCCAACCCCCAACAACGGATGACGTCACATCTCGCGCATTCACTACAATCATGCAGATTTGGTGACGGTCGACCTCGTTATCGTGAAAAAATATTAAAAAATAATTATTCCATAGATTTTCTTGAAAAGTGTTTTGATAGTTACTAACTAACCCAAACTAACCCAAACTAACCCAAACTAACTCAAACTAACCCAATTGAAAATGAATCCCTAGTTGTACTCGCCACAGAATCATCTTCATCGGATGAGGAAGATATTATCGACATGATACGCCTTCTTTTGGCAACAACTTTTTCACCTTCCCCAGACATTCTGTCAAGAATAAAAAAAGTTTCAAGAAAAACAACGGAATTTCACAGATCGAAAATTTGTCAACATACATTTGATAATAATCATAGAATAAATTGGGATAATTCAAAAATCTTAGCTAAGTTCTAAAAAACGTAAACTCAAAGAAAGTGCATATATTATGTTAAATTCTAATGAATGTGTAGCAACTTCCTGAGTAAATCTAAGTAATTTATGGTTAGTTCTTAAGAGACATTGTTTTACGATTATACGATGTTAAACGGAAAGGTTGGTACAGAACCGTAATAAATGTCTAGAGTTACATCCATGTGAGTAGTGCCCTCCTTATACCGGTTTCGTCCCGAAATTGGACCCATCAGTAAGGCAGTTGGCACCACTCACACCGATGCAAGTCTAGGCACTATACCCTAATCTGGGTAAATGCCATCTATTGGCTCGCAAGTCTGCGAACGCGAATATAATATGTGAGGTATGTTTGAGCTGTACCTCTCGATCATGGAATAAAGAGATATTGTTTAACGGTTATCCGATGTTAAACGGAAAGGTTGGTACAGAACCGTTATAAATGTCTTGAGATACATCCATGTGAGTAGTGCCCTCCTTATACCGGTTTCGTCCCGAAATTGGACTCATCAGTAAGGCAGCTGGCACCACTCACACCGATGCAACTCTAGGCACCATAGCCTAATCTGGGTAAATGTGCAGCGGTTGACAAAACAATGTCTCTTTATTCCAGGATCAAGAGGTACAGCTCGAACATACCTCACATCTATTCGCGATCGCAGACTTGCGAACCAATAGATGGCAGTGGTTGTCTAAAAACAAACATAAACTGCTTTCATGCGCTTCGTCATCACTTGTTACTGTTGGCAAGATAATTTTGTTGACAACACCGTGTTTTCCATTTCAAATGAAAAACCTGGATACATTCAACAAGCAACAACATTGATTTTGTTCTGTGGCTCACCATGGTAACTATGTTGCCCAGTATCCATCACCAAGTTGCGAGTTGACGGAATATATGTTGCCAAAAATCTGTTGGCAACTAATGTTGACTGGTCTGTACTAATTGATACAAGATACAAGCAACACGCAACAAAATTGATTGATGTTTTGTGACCCACCATTACAACATGTTGCCAACAATGTCAGCCACAAATGTTGACTGGTCTTTACTAGGCTTTATACAAAACGTGTTGGATACAGCAAAAGTGGCATGTCCTACATTTCAACAATTTGCAAAAGTCTCCAACTAGGCAGAGATGGTAGACAGAAAAATATTTCTACTACTTTTATTTTGATAGTCAAGAATACTGCGAATATCATCTAGAGTTTTAACAGAAACAAAATAACTCATTGATATGTGAACTTTGTGAATTTGGGAAGTCAAGATCTTTGATATCTGTTTTTTTTTGTAGCAAAGAGCATTTTTTTTCAAATCATTGTGCTCTGTGAACTAAAGTAATACTACTTGTTGTGATAAATCGATGAAATCACAGAGACATTTTTTTCTTCAATTGATCCAACATTATTCAATATTTTCACAAAACAACCTTCATCATACCTTGATAAATTTCCAAACAGTTGATTTTGAACACAGTAACGCCTTGAACTCTATACCTATAGTCAGGATATTATAAGGACTAAACTTGCGAACACTGCTATGCGTACTGAAGTGTGAGAGATTAGACTACATCCATAAATATTTCAGATGTGAATTGAACATAACTTGTCGATTGTTGTAAAGGAATACACGGCCTCATGATAACGTCAGAACTTATAAAAGGATTTTGGAACAACGCCATAGTTGTAGAACTTGAAATTGGAAAAAAGATTGTAAAAGAGCGTTGCGGAAAGTAGGATAAATCATGGAAAAATCAACGTGAGCGTGTACTGGACGTATCGATAGACGTACTTGGACAGAGATATTGATTATCATGTGACTGCAGAAGAAAGTGATATATATTCCACCTAATAAGATGATGATATTGGAGTTATTAAAGCAACGGATATAAATGAGATAAAAACAGAATTCTATCAAGTCAAGTCTAGTAGGTAGTGGTAAGGAGGTAAAGATAATAATTATTGATGTATGTTGTAATGAGGTATGTGGTTTTATCACCAAATATTAATCAAAGACAAGAAGGTTCACTCGTCGTCAAGAGGAACTCCGGCTCACCGCATTCCCAGTCCCACTCTGGTCCCAATATCGTACCAGGTGACGTCGATCGGAAATCCCGGCTGAGATTCGTCGCTGGGGTTTCGTCACCCGTTGTAAATTGATTGCCTTATTCCAAATTGTCTCCCTCGTGAAACTTATTCCGGGCTGGTTTTTGGCCAGATTTTGTTTTTGATTTTAGAAATTTCGGCAAATCGCTTCAGTGACACGATTTTCAAAGATGCTGACAGGGTGCGAACCAAATGTACAAGTGTCCCTGATAAGACTGTACAAGGCTTGACCACAAATTCCTTGACCAAAAATAGGGGATCCAGGCGAACTTACCTATATCCAAAATTGTTTCGTTAAGTCTACAGAGGGCGTCAAAGTTTCGAAAAAAAATTGGTTTTTCCTACATTTTTCAAAAACGTTCCAATCGATTTTGATAATTTCTGGTACCTAGTCTTGGACCATGAAATTGCGTTTTTTGTTTCTATAGCGAACGGTTGTACTTGATCGGAAGTGTTAAAAAAGTAACTTCACATGTTGTTATTTCTTTTGATTTTTTTTGGAATTGACTTTTTGATAATCCAGATGCTTTCATCTAATAGTTCAATGTATTGGGAAGTTTTTCTCTGCCTTCACAGATATTTTACTATTGATTTATTTTTCTAACATTATTACTTATCCCAGCATATCTTGGCAGGAGAGGAAAAGACTTTCTTTTACACTGTGTTGTTAGATAAAAACATCTGAATCATCGGAAAGTCACTTCCATAAAAAATCAGTGACGTCATATGCAGCTAAAACTTCTGATTTTTTATGGAATTGACTTTATGATAATTCAGATGCTTTCATCTAATAACTCTGTGTGCAAGAAAGTTTTTTCCTCTCTTGAGAAAATTTGCTGGGATGAGTCGTTATGCTAGCAAAAAATAAATCAATGATGAAATATCCATGTACCTAATTGAAAATATTTTTTTTTCTGGCACAACCACTTATCCCAGCGGAATCTCTCAAGAGAGAGAAAAACTCTCCAATACATTGAACTATCAGATAAAAGCATCTGAATTATCAAAAAGTCAATTCCAAAAAAAAATCAAAAGAAATAACATGTGAAGTCACTTTTTTAACACTTCCGATCAAGTACAACCGTTGGCTATAGACTAGGTACCAAAAATTATCAAAATCGATTTGTACGTTTTTGAAAAATGTGGGAAAAACCAAAATGTTTTCGAAACTTTCACAACCTCTGTAGATTTGACGGAGCAATTTTGGATATAGGTAAGTTCGCCTAGATCGCCCTATTTTTGGTCAAGGAATTTGTCGTCAAGCGTTGTACAGTCAATTCAGGGACACCCTTAAAGACTGTGGCTTTATTCTGGAGATATGCTGATAGTTTGTTGATATAAAACATATTTCACAACGACTAACGACTTTTCGCTTCTCCTGCAAAGTTCAAATGCAGTGTGTGCTGAAAAAAACAGACTCATGCAATATTGCAGCACCCAGTTCATCACAAAAACTTTTGAATAACGGCTGACTTATATCAAAATAAAAGAGTGTTTGGGATTTTTGTAAAACATTTTGGAGAAATATATTTTATTTTCAAGATAAAAAACTACGTTATCAGAACTATGTAATTGACCAAGTATTTCACAATGGAACAATGAACAATTCTTCTAATATCCAGTGATTTCTCCCTTGTTCTCAAAAGATTTCTGTGGCATGCTCAACATGAGTTTCGAGTTAATTCGGATGTTATTTGATCCACGCATAAGATGAGAGTCGGTGACAAATAAAAACATATTGACAACTTGTCAGACTACTACTGGTTCACATGGTGCAGGCATAGTATAATAAACAACAAGTAACGACAGTTCACGTAAACCCCTCTCTGTCCCAATGACAGAAATTCGCCTCATTAGGGTATAAATGAGGCGAATTTCTGTCATTGGGACAGAGAGGGGTTTACGTGAACTGTCGTTACTTGTTGTTTATTATACTATGCCTGCACCATGTGAACCAGTAGTAGTCTGACAAGTTGTCAATATGTTTTTATTTGTCAACGACTCTCATCTTATGCGTGGATCAAATAACATTTTGAAAGTAAAATTGTTTTTTAAATCATGCATTTGAAACTTCACATAAATCTAAAGACACTGCTTAGTTGGTAATCGTGTTGTATAATTTGATAGGTGATTCACCTATGTATTAGATTCATCGAAATCATGGAATCTGCTACAGTACAGATTCATTCTACATTTCATAATGTTATCGGTGTATAAATGAGGCGAATTTCTGTCACTGAAACAGAACGAAAGTCAATGATAATACTGAAAGGGGTGATTGACCAACTCATAAGCATCCAGAAAAACATAATATGACCTTTGTAAAATCTCTATGGTTTTCGAGATATTGCCACTTAAAGTTCAAAATATTCAATAAAAAATCTTATTCTACAGAGAAATAATTTATTTTTATTTTTATTTTTTCTACTAATTACGTGGAGATTTTTGTGACTAGCTTGTTATTGCGAAAGAAAAGGTAATGGGGAGAAGTGGAAAAAGAAAAAAAATAAATAAAAATAAAAAATATTATGAAGAAGGGAGTTTTCGTGGCGTAGGGACAGAAAGGAAAATGAGACAAGTTGGCACCAGGCGGGATTTGAACTCACGACCTTCGTCACGCCAGGACAACGCTCTACCAACTGAGCTACCAATGCCTATGAGCAAAGCCATCCCAATGCAAACTATTCTCACTTCTGGGATGTAAGTTTTAAGGTTATGGTGAGCAACCTTCGGCGGTTACAATCCATTGGAGGTGTGATATGGGGGAAGGAAGAACCACACACATGTTCGAGGTTATATAGGAGTCTTTTTCACCTTCAACCAAGATGCATCGTCGGCATACAGCGACTTTAGCAAGTATCGGGGTTGACACCGTAACCATCGAAATTAAGCCAATAATGTAAATGTAAGTGAAGTTTCTTTGTCCGAATAATGTGAAGAAGGGAGTTTTCGTGGCGTTGGGACAGAAAGGGAAATGAGAAAAGTTGGCACCAGGCGGGATTTGAACCCACGACCTTCGTCACGCCAGGACACTTTTTTTTCAAAATCTTTATTAATTACACATTTTCACATTTGGGGGTTACAGTGTTCTTCTCCAAACAGACTAGGAGGGTAATTGTTTAATAAAAATATGTGAACAATGTTTTCCTAATCTATTGTAATGTATGGTACGGCGCCTACACCACAAGGTTAAAGACCCCGACCGAGAAAGTACAGGCGACAAGAGCCTGCGGGCAGTTGGTAGCCCCAAGAAACCTATAACAGTCCTTAAAACAAAGCGAGTCGCATCTCTCCT
The DNA here is from genome assembly GCA_958502075.1 of Orchestes rusci. Classification (NCBI taxonomy): domain Eukaryota; kingdom Metazoa; phylum Arthropoda; class Insecta; order Coleoptera; family Curculionidae; genus Orchestes; species Orchestes rusci. The sequence goes on from OY293304.1 coordinate 47,851,289, forward strand.
ACATAAACGATGTTTTCAGATGCAAAACGGCGGGGTATGGTCGCTCGGTAGTGACTCAAGAAAATTAGTTTTGGCAAAACGCGATCCGAGGTGCATTGCTGCGTGAACGTGAACGTCCGAGGAAAAATGAACAAAAACCTCGTTGAAAATTTCCATTGACCAGAATATGAACTTGTCATGAACCAAAACGTTCTTCATAGATGCTTGGTTAAACCGCGATCTCAGTGAATTTCATCACTCCGAAATTTCGCCTCCTCCACCATAAATGCCTGAACCGCGACTAGCGCGTTTCCTGCTGTGATGTCAGAGAAGCAGCAATCTATTCTCGCAGCCATGACTGGCAGAACCCTTCCACCGCAGTGTGTCGGAATCGTCTTTCCCGATCACTACCGGCCGCGCTAAACACCCAGCAGGGGACGCTCTTTTGTAGAGCGCTTCCACGAAGTCGGCTCTTCAACCAACCAAGATCATCAAAATATACATCTCTGTCAACAGCTGTTCCCATTAATACCTCCGATCATAATCATCGATTGACATTGACTTTTGCGAATCAACGTCAATTACCTCGATTAATTTCGGTAGAAAAGACCTTACGGCCGATTTCAGGTGTCCGGGTCGCAGAAGTTGTTAGTAGATGAACATTATGGTTCTCTGCGTCGATCTCTGATCCGACTTCTCCTACTTTCTGGTGCCGCGCAGCCGGGATGCTCAGTCTCGATGGATCAGACCAGCGATGCAGAATTGTGCCCGATGAGACTTCGAAACAAAGTGGGGAATTCAATGAAATTGCAGTTTAATAAATATCATCGACATTTTCTCTATCTTCGTAGTAAATTGGTAATTTACCGGGAATAGGGATATGTGTGATATTGTTTGAATGTCTGGTGTCAGTTATATGTGTAGTTGAGGGTCAGTTCCCTGTTCTGAAGCGGTAAAAACGTTCAGACATTTGCTCAACGTACTCTTGCAATTGAGGTATAGACGCGAGTTGGTGCAACTTTGCTATAGGAGTTCTTCGTGGCAAGTTGAGAGAAGCGCGTAAGTACAAATTTTGTGACCTTTGAATGCGAGCAAATTGGGAGTTTGACATGCTGCACCATATAGGACATGCATAGGTTGTAGTGGGTCTGATGACTGTCCTATACAGAGTGAGCTTTAAATCTTGCGCCAATTTTGAACGCGGACAAAAAATAGGATATAAGCGCTGCCCAGCCATGAAAGACTTTTACAATATAAAAGAGGTATTTTGAACAAATGAGAGTCGTGAGTCAATAACAACCCCTAAGTACTTAAGTTTCTTAACTAGAGCAATAGGTTCGTTATTGATTTTCATCGGTTCAATTATCCGGTTATTTGTGGTTTTTCTGCTGAGCACCAAGGATTCACACTTTTAACTGTTGATTTTGAGTTTCCATTTATTGTACCATGGAACCAGTATGTTCGAACAGTATTGATTGATGCGCTGTTTGGCTGCTTGTGCCTAGAATGATCGTAAATAGACTATTACGTCATCTGCGTACATTACCATTTGGATTGTGTCGACAGTGGGAATGTCAGCAGTGAACAAGTTAAACAATACTGGCGATAGTACTGTTCCCTGGGGGACTCCTGCACAGAGATTTCTAGAGCCAGATAGGGACCCTTCAACGCGGACCTTGATGGAACGATTTTTAAGGTAGGATTGGATGAGTTTAGTGAGGAATGGTGGGAATTTGTGGATGTGATGCAGCTTCCACAGTAAACCGTCATGCCAGACCGTGTCGAACGCCTGAGCGATGTCCAGGCATGACGGTGTTCTGTTTTTTGTTGAATCCATCCATGGATCCTTGCACGACTTTGGCTACTGCAAGAGATGTGTCAAGTCCCTTTTGGTAGACAAAATGGAAGGGTGGGATTTTGTCGAGCAAACGGAGTTTGTGGAACGACTGGAGTATTACACGTTCAGCAACTTTGGATAACCTGCTCAACAGTGCAATTGGACGATAGGAGGCGACGTTTGAAGGGTCTTTACCTGGTTTCTGAGTTGGCACGATTACAGCATTTTTCCATGCGCATGGAAAATACTGTAATCGTAGCATACCGTTGATTAAGTACATGAGTTGTACAAGAGCCTTCCGAGGAAGATTCTTCAGCAGCATGTTAGCTATGCAGTCTTCTCCAGAGGCCTTATTGCTTGGCAGTGCTTTGATTATTCTGGCTACCTCTGAAGGAGTGGCCAGAATTTTACCAAGAAAACGATCTGCAATAACACAGTCGACGGATGTGAGTTGCCTCATCGACTCTGATACCTCCAATTGGAATTGTGTGACGTCTGGGTTGGCTCCAGAGACTCTCGCTAGATGATCAGCCAACGTCTAAGAAATTTCTTCAGACGTTTCAGGACTTCTCTTAGTGATGGGATTTTGTTGAATTTGTTTCTGAGCTGTTTGCTGATTTTCCAGTGGGAGTTGTCCTGAGTGGCCAATCCAGCTAGTGTCTTGCTCCAGGCCTCGCTTCGGAATTGGGAGATCGCCCTCCGAATTCTGCGTGTCAAGTTTAGAAACTCGTCGCGCTTTTCCCGCAACCCAGAGCGCTGCCACTCCCGTCTCTTTCGATTTTTAAGCTTAATGAGCTCCAGAACTTCTTTAGGTAACCTGTCCTCAGCGTGCTTGAGGTTAACCTTTCGACTAACCTCATCGCGTGCGTATTGTAGTGCTTCAGAAAAACGTGCGAGTTCTCGTTCCAGATCCTTTGGTGACGGAAAGTCATTGACGATCTGGATTCGCTCATTCACTATTTCTCTGAAACGTCTCCAATTCACATTTTTGTATATGTAGGTGAGCGGTCCCTCCTCATCTCCCTTGATCTCAACTTTCCAGTCAATCAAGATTGGCAAGTGATTAGAGGAGAGCTCGTTGAGGACATGTAAATCTGGTTAATTGAGGATATCTTTCGTAATTGCCAGATCGAGGTACGTTGGAGTCGTACCGGTAATGCGTTGGAACTCCCATATAACACCTCCAATGGATTGTAACCGCCGAAGGTTGTTCACCATAACCTTAAAAACTTACATCCTAGTAGTGAAAATAGTTTGCATTGGGCTGGCTTTGCTCATAGGCATTGGTAGCTCAGTTGGTAGAGCGTTGTCCTGGCGTGACGAAGGTCGTGGGTTCAAATACCGCCTGGTGCCAACTTTTCTCATTTCCTTTTCTGTCCCTACGCCACGAAAACTCCCTTCTTTACATTATTCGGACAAAGAAACTTTCCTTACATTATAAAAAATATTATGTTTTTCTGGAATCTTATGAGTTGGTCTATCACCCCTTTCAGTATTATCGTTGACTTTCCGAGCACCCTGTATAGACTTGTCGTTTCTTGTTGTTCATTATAATATGGTATAGGTAATGTTTATTTTCCTGCTAATCTGGCAGATAGAGGGGTTTTTGACTATCCATTCTTTTACGGTGCTATAAATCTACAGGGTGTTTCCGTATACTTGTGCACCCCATCAAGAAAGTTCATTTGAAAAGATATTGAAATAAGGTTAATACAAAACTTTCATGGTTTTTCGTCAAAAGTTTAAAATGAATGTTACATATTTAGCCATGATAAAGAATGAAATGCCACAAATACATAATTATTTGAAAACAGAATAAAAAGGTTTACACAAATTTGAAAAAATCATCAACCTGTCAATAATTGATATTTACTTACTTTTTTTGACATTTTTGCCTACAGATTCTAAAAGTTCATGAAAAACCATAAAAGTTTTGTGAAAACCTTATTTCAATATTTTTTCAAATAAACTCTCTAGGTGGGGTGCAAAAATATACGGGAACACCCTGTACATTCGAGTTTCTTATGTTTACCTAGTATGTTGGTACTCATAAACCCATATATATGTTGACAATTGATATCAGATATTTTGTATCTTTAGTAAGGTTTTGTTCATGATACTATAACAAACAAGATAATCTCACGCGCAGGTTACGCTGACGTCACTGCGTGCCCGGACCTCAGAATTCATAGATTACCTAGGTAACTGGGCTATCATGAACTAAAGCAAACAAGATAAAGTCACGACATAATTCAATAACACCCTTAGACGTCATCGCGTGACATACCTCAAACCTAGGACTCATAAGGTGTGTTTGTTATGCTTCACTAGTGCACACGAAACTACACTTTTCTACCCTGCGGCGTTTGTTATTCTGTTGGTGCAAACAGTGTAGAGTGTTTGTTATATCAGGGTAGGTTGCCTATTACTGCACTCGCTACCCCAGGTCAAGAGGAGGTGTGACAAGTGTAGCGTAGTGTAAAATAGGGTGGGGAGCTTATTTCGTGAATTTTGTAAACAAACCATGTCTTAACCTGACAAATTATAAAGATTAACAAACAAAAAGGAAAATTTGTAGTGAAGAATCAGTGTAGATCTTACCAAATAAATTATAATGGGTGATGAAAATAGTGAAACTGAATGTATACAAAGAGACATTGTTTTACGGTTATCCGATGTTAAACGGAGAGGTTGGTACAGAACCGTAATAAATGTCTGGAGTTACATCCATCTGAGTAATGCCCTCCTTATACCGGTTTCGTCTCGAAATTGGACTCATCAGTAAGGCAGCTGGCACCACTCACACCGATTAGGGTAGTGGCTAGAGTTGCATCGGTGTGAGTGGTACCAGCTGCCTTATTGATGAATCCAATTTCGGGACAAAACCGGTATAAGGAGGGCACTACTCACATGGATGTAACTCTAGACATTTATCACGGTTCTGTACCAACCCCTCTGAATGTATACAGTTATACGATATTGGCTCCGATCAAACATATGAAATCTTTTTATCCACTCAAGGTGCAAAAAGATGCGAAACTTTGCTTTGCTTTGTATTGATTTATATTTTTTAATCTTATTCAATTTCCCTTTCTGCTTAGTTTTGAAATTCTCAGCAATCACGATAATGATCTCAAGCTAAGCTGCAGTGGCCTATCTGGTAGAGCATGCTAGCCTGAATCCAACCCAATTGGTTGATAGAGTATTAACTAAATTGTTGATATCAAAATAAATCGTTGAATAAATCTCTGCCAATTTGAAAATGCCTTTTGAATTCAATATCAGAGTAGGCAGGCACGAAGCACTAGTCTCAAAAAAATCTATACAGTTTTGCTTCTTTTGCGGTCATGTGCATTCACAATTGTTACGGTCAAGCTGTCTTCAGCTTCAGAATCATAACTTGAAGATAAGGAATCATTATCGTCGTCAAAAACTTCAAACAATTTAGTCCCTGATACTTCAACATTACTATTCGAATCATCCATCGTTGTTTTGTTTTTGTTTGTTTATTTTTTAGGTAATGATATCTGCAGAATCTGCACGGACGCGTTTGTTGAATCTTCTTCACACTGACAGCCATGACTTACACCAGCAGTCTGCACCACCCTACCCTACACCGAAATAACAAACACACCTTTAGTTTATGTTGATGATGATGCTGTACATGGTGGGTCTTTCCGTATATATCTGCTATTCCCTAGAAAGTTTGTTTGAAAGTATATTAAAATGAGGTAAATTGTTAGCACGACGCAACTTGTGATCATATTGTTAGATGATCAAGGTACACTGTCAGAGAGAGACAATAATCTGTCAATTATTTTTAGTATTACAAGCTTTCTAATCTCTTATAAAATATAATTATTTCTCATAACTACATTGGTTTTCGATACAACAATACGTAGTTATCAGTGGCGACAAGGATAATGGAGAATGAAACGCTCCACAGATTATTGGTGCAGCAGAGCAAAATAGCCAAATAGAGAAAGAAGCTCTCGCACATCTGTTCGCCGGCACAAAATTTCACAAGATGATTTTTGGAAGGAAATTAGTTTTGCAGACTGACCATAAACCACTGTTATCAATTTTTGGATCCAAGAAAGAAATTCCTGTGTACACTGCGAATCGCATTCAACGCTGGGCTCTCACTCTACTAAATTATGATTTTGATATCCAGTACATTTCATCTTCATCATTTGGATATGCTGATGTTTTATCTCGTCTGATGGATAGAAATAAAAAACCAGATGAAGCGTTTGTCATAGCCGCGATTCACGATGATGATTGCATTAAACAAATTGTAGCTGAAACAATTGATCTCATTCCACTCAAACATAATATGATAGCATTACAAACAAGAAAGGACTGTTTGCTTAAAAAAGTATCAGAGTTTATTCAAAATGGTTTGCCACCAAAACTTCATAACTCAGATTCAGAAATGCAACAGTTTTTCAATAGAAGAGATTTACTCACAATGGAACAAGATTGTATTCTAATGAATGACCGAGTTGTGATTCCAAGAATCAACCGGAAAAAAGTAATTAGACAGTTTTATAGAGGGCATCCAGGTATAGAGCGTATGAAGACGCTTGCCAGAACTCATATCTATTGGCCACTACTAGACATACAGATAGAAGAGTTTGTTAAAAATTGTGACAGCTGTTTACAAGCAGCCAAGTCCCCCGTAAAAACAAAACTTGCTTCATGGCCAATACTAGAGAGACCATGGAAGAGACTTCATATGGATTTTGCAGACTGATAACTACGTATTGTTGTGTCGAAAACCAATGCAGTTATGAGAAATAATTATATTTTATAAGAGATTACAGAGCTTGTAATACTAACATTAATTGACAGATTATTGTCTCTCTCTGACAGTGTACCTTGATCATCTAACAATATGATCACAAGTTGCGTCGTGCTAACACCTCCTTTTTTTTTATTTTGAAAATCCAATCATATAGTCAACGCACCTAATTGGTATCCGACTAGCTCTCTTGGATCTTCTACTGACTGGTGGGTTGACAAATGAAGTTGATGGAATGTTTTTGTCTCTTCTTCTTCTTCTTCTTCTAGCCGTTTTCTACCCTTTGGATATAGGCCTCTCTCATATTTTTCCAGTTTTCCCTGTTCTGTGCCACTTGGTTCCAGTTAAGTCCGGCTGTTCTTTTGATGTCATCATACCATCTTTGCTGTGGTCTGCCGGTGCTTCTTTTCTCCCCCCAAGGTCTCCATCTTGTTATTTTTCCGCTCCAGTTGTTTTTATTTCGGGCAACATGTCCGGCCCAGTTCCATTTAAGACTGCCTATTCGCCTCACTATGTCCTCTACCTTGGTTCTATTTCTTATCCACTCATTGGTTTTATGGTCTTTAAGCGTTATTCCTATCATTTTTCGTTCTATTGATCTTTGGTGTATCTTTAATTTATTTAAGATTTTCTTTGTTAGGACCCATGTTTCACATCCGTAGGTTGTTACTGGGAGAATGCATTCCATGTAAACCTTGGTTTTCATTTTGAGGGGTAGGTTGGAGTTGAAGACGTGTCGCATCTTCCCGTAGGCCGCCCATCCTAGATGTATTCTGTGGTTAATTTCAAGTTCTTGATTGGCTTTACCCAATGTTAACTCTTGACCTAGGTAGACATAAGAGTTCGCCTTCTTTACCTGTTGTCCTAGCACATTTATACTCTCTATGTTTGTCCGTTGGTTTGTCATGAATTTGGTTTTAGAAATGTTCATTTCTAGGCCTACTTTTCTTGCTTCTTGCTGTAGTTCTATAAGCATGTGTTGTAGTTCTTCAATGTTTGGGGCAAAAATGGCAATGTCGTCAGCAAATCTTAGGTTACTTAGTTTTTCTCCGATATGTTTTTGTCTGAGTGGTATGAACTTGATGGAATGTTTTTGTCTGAGTGGTATGAAGTTGATGGAATGTTTTTGTCTGAGTGGTTGTCAGGATTCTGGTCGTGTAGTTCAACTTGTGAATCACTTATTTCCCTCCGATCACTATAATCGGAAAACATTGGTGTTTCTTCATCTGTTTGGTTTTCTTCTGTTAAAATGTTTACAGCTGTTGACTTTGACAACCCAAATGTATCCAAGAGAATATCGAGTGGTAATTCTTGATTATGATGAGTTGACGCCTCGATTTGTTTTGATTTCAACTGATTGACATGGCTCCTTATCAATCTGTGCTGGTGTTCTAGAAATACATTGTACATAACACGGCCTATTTGTTCTAGTACTTTTCCGGGAACCCATTTCTCCTTTTGTTGAGAATAGATTTTGGCGAAAACCAGTTCTCCTTGGCAAAAATCACGCTGTCTAGCACCATGCCTGCGATTGAATTCTTCTTCCATTTTTATATTGTTCTTCCTCTCAGGTATTTTATAAGGTCTCATCAAATCCAAAACTGTTCATTTTTCTGCCAAAAATCAATTTAGCCGGAGACTTCTTTTCAGGAGTAGTTCTGTCTGGAGTTTGTCTATAAACTTGGAGAAATGTCAAAATAGCTTCTTTTGAAGATCATTCTTGTCGAGATTTTCTCAAAGCTCGTATCAACAAAACGTTCGACTAAACCATTTGACTGTGGATGATACGCTGGTGTACGTATGTGTTGTATGCCAAATTTTTCACAAAAATCCCTGATTTTTGCACTGATAAAAACTGAAGCATTATCAGAAACAATAGATTCCGGGTATCCCATTGTTTAGAATAACTTCTTGAGTTTTCAATTGTTGTAAAAGTATTTGGGTTCTTCGCCTTGAAAACTTCTGGCTATTTTAAATAAGCATCTTCAACAATTTATTATGAGTATCCATCAAGGGGACCTGCAAAATCCATATGAAGTCTCTTCCATGGTCTCTTATTTCTCATAACTACATTGGCTTTCGATACAACAATACGTAGTTATCAAAATACAAAAGTTTCATGTCTTTTCATGAACTTTGAGAATTTGTAGGCCCAAATGTCAAAAACTGTTGGTAACTGTCTAATATGGACAGGTTGATGATTTTTTAAAATTGAACACCCTATACAGTGTGGTCATTCAAGTGTGCAACATATGAGATTTTTTTTTATTGATTGCAGAACCATAATTCAAATATCACCAAGATTCGATTGATAAACTTATCGGATGCATAAGAATTGTTGCAAGTCAAACATCATACACGGTGAGTCAAATAATATAAAAATTGTATAAGAGTAAAGTACCCTCATTTCAAAAAATTTGGCAACATTTTATGAAGAAAAGTTGTTTAGAATTTGAAGTTATGCCCAAATACCCAAATTATGATGTCCTGGAGAAAAACCTTTTTTTTATTTGAAAATCATTCATTATTGTCCGATTTTTTTCTCGATATTCGCCCTAAACACATTTATGAATTGATCAAAATAAAAACAGCTTAGCAAAACATTTTTTAAATTTAATCATTTTTGTAGAATTGACTTAAAACATCAGTTATCATGATATGCATATCAAAAAACTCTTATTCAAAGTGCATTTTTTTTATTTAATGCCATTATACCTGAGTTTATTATTCAAGTAGAAGCAGTCAATGATAAAGTTGGGCAGTTAGATGCTCAGTTTATTGATCGTCAAGCTTTCGGGAGACATTTCCTTCCTTCATCAGGACAACTAGTAGTAATATAAGGGTAATAGTACCATCACAAAATAAAAATATAGAGGGCACATACCAAATTGTGAGTAAAACAAAAAGCACTCATCACCCATATAGGACACAGATTAATTATTATAAAGTTGTACATTACGTATATGGTGTGTGAATTTAGAAGGAACATAGAATTGTGATTAACATAACATAGCTAGCCTAATTAGTAGTTTAAAATGATGGAAAATAAATAAATGGAATAAAATAATATAATATTAAAATGTTCGGATTTAAAAGATGAATGTGACTAGAATTATGTTGAGATTTAAAATGTTTCAAAATGAATATATTTTTTTATAATTTCCAACTCTTCTATCTTTTAATCTATTTAATCATTTTAAATTATTTTAAATTTCAACATAAATAGGAATGCTGATACAAAGCGGATAAAGAATTTCAAGATGATAAAAAAAATTTGGAAAGCATTTATCAGCATTGTAATACTAAAATCTAAATTAGGAGTTTAACCAAATGTGAAAATGTTGGAACGATATGAGCCAAATGTTTGATTATTGTGTTGATGAGGAAGTGTTACAAAAATGCCTAATTCGCGTCCCCTCGCAGAAAAAATTGAAGCAATTTTTATTTATGGTGGAAATCGTCATTTCCATAAGACGGAAAGAATCTTCAATGAGCGCTTCCCGGACCGTCCGATATGCAGGAAATATCTTCGCGAATAAGTGCGGGAATTTATAGAGACTGGTAGTGTTCATAGCTTGAAGAATCAAGGGCGAACATCTATTTCGGAAGATAAACAAATTGCAATCATTGGTGAGATGGTGGTGAATCCTGAACAGTCGACTTCTCAGTGTGCAGACATCTGTGATACTTCGTCTGCTTCTGTAAAACGATTGCTGAAAAAACAGAAATTTTATCCTTATAAATTTCAAATGGTGCACCAGTTGACTGAAGATGATGCTGACAGACGTGAGGAATTTTGCGAAATCATGACCGATAGAATAGGCCAAGTAAATCCGCATGTTTTTAGGGAAACCCACACGCAATATTCCGAAAAGGTTAACGTATGGGCTGGCATATTGGGAAACCAGATTGTTGGTCCTGTTTTCATTCATGAAAATTTGACAGGGGACCTGTATTTGAACTTGTTGGAAACTACCATAGAGCCTTTGATTGTACAAATACGTCAGAATAATCCCAACAAATTTGGCATGGCACCAATTTTTCAACAGGATGGTGCACCTCCTCATTTCAGCAGAAATGTGAGGCAGTAATTGGATATAACTTACCCCAATCTTTGGATTGGTCGTCGGGGTCCTACCGAATGACCTGTCAGGTCGCCCGATTTAACACCATTGGACTTTTTTTTATGCGGATATCTAAAACAGAAAGTATATGCAACAAAGCCAGACTCTCTTTTAGATTTACAGCAAAGAATTACTGCAATTTCGTTCATGAATTGATCATATCAGTATGTTCTACTATCATGGGTTTTGATACATATAAAATTTAGAGGTGTTGTGAGCATAGACGTTTTTTTGTCTGTTTTGCATCAATGAATATGTATCAAATTCTTGTTCCTGCTCTAATGCAGAGTTGACGTCCTCGACAACCCTGGCAAGCTGAAGCTGTTTACCAAGGTTCCACGCAAAACCAAACTGCCCTTGAGAAATTTAACGCTCATCCCTCATCCAGGATCACCCTTTCATGAACCTTTTCTACCGCACTTAGTATACTAATAATAATTGGCCTCCATTCGCGTGGAAATTATAACAGTTTTAAACAACTGTTGAAAATTTAGTCTAGGATTTTGACTGCGTTAAAAGGCAGACCTTGCAAACTTTTGTTTTTAAGACCCATCCAGACCAGAAGTCTTTCTTATGTGGTTGACTTGATCTGTTCTTCACTAAGACTCTTGCCCGTTCTTCCAGTTTATGCTTCTCAAGCTCTTCGAGGGGAGCAATTGACCTACCAAAGAATCCAAAAATGCTTTCGCCTACTCTTTATCAATGCAGGTCATTTCACTCCTGCTGGAGGGATATGTCGTTCATTATTCCGCGGAAAATGAGACATCATTTCCCAAAGTGAATCGTTCTAAACATTTGGTGTTTCCTGGACGATCGAATTCCTGTACTTGTTTATGAGTAGATAATATCCTCCATCAGTTTTCGAGCTTTTTTGGGCTACTGGGCCACCGTATCTACAGAAGTGCCGCCTGACACGGTTTGGGGCTTTCAAGTATGTTGGCAGTCCGTGAGGGTTAGGTCGGTCATTCATCTTTCGTTTTGTACTGTGTTCAATTTTTCCAAGGAGAAGATCACTAAAGCGGATAATAGCCTCATCAATCCCCTCAGTGTAGTCAAGATCATAATCTTGGACAGTCTAAAAGAACTCTACATGAATGTTTATATCATTGACTTTCAGGCCAATCGGATTGTGATCAATTATTAATGATTGATTATCAGACGCCACTCCACTCACGCAATGACGTCACTGCGCGAGTCAAACGAATTTGATACGGCTTAGCATAAAATCCCACATCTATTGTCATTGTAGAATGTCCTTAACTCAAACTCTGAAATGAGCACACACCAGAGGAACCCTTTCTGTATATCATATCTATGTGTGAAATTGACCATCACAACATCCAAAAACATGATTTGTAAAGGTGCGTCCCCACTTGCAACAAATCAGCGAACCGGACGCCGTAGCGAACCCCGTCGCGAACCTCGCCGCAACCCCGTCGCAAGCGCCCTCACGAACTCCGTCTCAAACACGGTCGGGCAACAAAGTGAACATCATGGCGTTTCACCCGTAGTGGTTCTTTTGGCAATATCGATCGCTGCATCGTTGTTTTTAGCAAGATGGACAAACGGGGACGGACAGATTGAAAGTTAGATTTTCAAGCGTCAGATAGTTGGTTTATTGCTCAGTTACAGAGCAGTGAATGGGTTGTTTTCAGTGTTTCGTACCCGATTTGATTATTAATAAGATGGGCTCAAGAGACCATAAAAAGAAAGATGTATGGGGACAAATCTCGTCCAAAATGAATGTTTTCACTGGCCAGTGGAAGAAGAAGGTGACTGTCTTATAATCGTCATTGTAAAGAGAAAAGGCGAAGAAGAAAAAACACTTTTGTCACAGGCAGGTGAGTGAATAAAGCGAATTGGTTAAGATTGAATTGTTCGATTATCCCGTGAAATATCAAAACTTAGTGAAGTAGGTACCCACTTGAAAACAAATTTATAACCATTTTTGGTTTAGAAAATATCATGTCCTACCAATCAATTCATATGAATGGTAATGGTAATGGCGAGGGTGGGGGGACAAAAGCCCGGCGAGTAGGCCTAGTGGCCCTTTTCGCCAACCCCGTGCTTCCAACCCTCTTCACTCCAGTCGTCCTGTCTTCGTTGTGAAGCGGAGCAGGTCATCCCAACTCCACCCGAGGAATGGTTGCCGCTCCTGGGACCCTCCTCCTCGAGCGACCCCACCTATCACAGACTCTCAGTAGATGGTAGGAGGTTTTCTCCGCCCTTCTACAGTAGGGACATAGGGGTGATTTGCCTATTTCTAGTAAATGCAAGTGTCGGTTGAGCTTGCAGTGTCATGTCAAAATGCCTACGATGATGCTCAGTGCCTTCCTACTCTTGTTCAGCAATTGGGCCGTCCTTGGTTTGTTGGGATGTGTGATTATTACTCTGGCTTGCCTACAAGTCGTGTTATTCCTCCAGTTTTTGACTGTGTTCTCCCAGGCCCATTCATTCAGGGCCTCGGAGATCAGTCGTTTACTCAGGCCCAGGTATGGTTCTGGACCGGGCTGGGGTGATGAAGAGCCTAGTCTGGCTAGCTCAATTCATATGAATATATTGTAGTACATGATAGCTGCAAAGTTTGTTTCAAGATTGCTGAATTTTCTTAATCCAGATTTGCTCAAAACGTGACTGGTAACAAACTATGACTATATATGGTTGAGACGACAAAACTTAGGCGGGTTTGCAGTAGTACACCAAGCATTATTGTCAAAAGTTTGAAGTTCACCAGCATTTACCCAGTGCGAATTTTCACTGTTCTCAGATCTAGAAAGAAATAAGGTTGGATGTTTTCGGGGTTAAGTAATCAAAGACCACATCGCTAGAGAAGCTCAATGACATACCCAAAAGTGGATTCCAGAAGTACTTTTGATATTGGAAAAAGCGCTGTCACATACAAGTGTATGATATCTGAGGAGTATCTCTTTAAAGGAACGAAACAGATAAAGAGAAGAAATCATGAAAAATATACTAGTATATCTGAATTATGAAGATGGCATTCTTGCCCGATATTTTTGCGGATGTTCATCTGAATGAAACTGTGATATCAGATAAGTCCATTTTAGAACAAGTAGCAGCAAAATTACAAATTATAACCAGCCGTGATCATTGTAGCAATCAGAATAATGGATTATGCAGATTTATAGTGTAGTGCATATGAGGACAGGACAGAGATTTATAGGCCAACATATTGGCCAAGTGGCTATTTGACAATTTGTTTGGTAAAGAGCTATCATGTGTTCCAGAATAAATTTGAATCTTTGATGTAATATGATAAAATAATACTCCATTGCGATGAAACTGTATCATCATTCATAGTCCCACCACAGCATTTTGTATCAGAAAAATTCATTAGATGTTTCAAAATTTTAAGGTCTTCAAACTACTTTCATTAGTTCCGAAAATAGTCAGTTACACTGACATTTCCAGACTTGAAATAAGTGCGCATTTTGTTATGGTGAGAAAAATATAGTGGAATCACCTTTTTTTTGGCAAGAAAATAATATATTAGGAAAATGATAGAAATAATTATGATTATATCGATTTTGTCTCTGTTGATTCAAAATGTCTCAATGTGTTTTGAGTTTTATTCCTTCTGAAGCAAAAAAGCGCAATACTTTGGGCGGCTGTTATGTAATCAATTTACCTCTTGCACAGAATTATACGTAAATCAAAAAAAGGTTTTGACTTTTTGGCTTACTATTTTTCTTTTGAAAAAAAAATTGAGTCAATCTAGGTACGCCTCTGGCAAAGTTTGAACATATTTTTAAAAAAAAACTCTGAAGGATATCGGATTAACTCTTCAAAGATTTCAATAAAATCGCTCAAGGCATTGCGAATCTACTTAGATCAAGAATACGTTTAAAGTGTGTTGTTTGTGGAAATTCACGTGTGACATTGATGATGTAACTGTTTGCAGGCATCAGTATAATTATACAGGTCAGCCCTGTATCGGCAACGAAGTTTCACCAGTATTCTTTGGTACATGGATTCAGAAGTTACAGTCGCTTTATGTAGATATCACAGATCTGAATAAACCAGGCCCTATAGAGATATTATTTGGAGAAGATGTGGCTGGGCTATTGTACACCAGAAGGAGAAACATCCTGAAGTATGGACTTGTGCCTTATGGAACACATCTTCTATGGACGGCTGAAGGTGAAGTTCCAACTCCAAACTGGCAGTATGAGCATGATTGCTACAAATCCAATGCTTTCAGATCCATCAATTACTTGACTTTGGCAGCTGGATGTTTTGGGCATTTCTGAACCAAAAAAAAGGAAATTAAAAGAAAAAATGGCATTGGCTGGAAGTAAATTGTTTGATGAGACGGGCAATCAATCAAGAAGGTCGACTTGAAGTCAGGCTCCCTTGGTTTGAAGATCATCCGGGTCTACCCATCAAACTCAATATCGCAAGATAAAGACTTGAAACTACGATAAAGAAACTAGAAAAAGACCAATTCATATACAGATACAATAGAGTATTTGAAGACTGGGAATCAACAGGGATAATTGGGAGGGCTAGCTTGAATCATAAAGAAGGTTATTTTTCACCCCATCGCTCAGTTATTAAGGATGATCCCTCCTTCATAACAACTGCAGTGAGGCCAGTATTCGACGCCTCAGCTCATGATATGGAGACAAACCCTCACTTGACCTGGAAAAGGAACAAAATTTGATAGAGTTGATACTATCTTTTGTGATAAGATTTCGGAAGAATAAAATTGGTGGCATAGCTGACAAAACATCTAAAAACACCAAAATTGGAATATTCTGCATTTTCTCTTTCATGAGACGTTTGCGGACACTTGTTCTTCCACAACACGTTACTCTATCCATCATGACAAAAAATTATTTCAGATTTGTAAGAAACGTAGGCTGTGCGAAGAGACCGGAGGAAGACCAAGTTTGAGCGTCTAAAAAGATGTACTATGGGATCAACTTCTCTGCGCATTAACAACTTTTTTATCCTCAAGAGAGTGGCAAACAAAATCTATTGTCGATAAGTCCGTAGTTTTACAATCCGATTTGGCGGATTCGCAACTCACAATACAGAGCTTTGAATTTTGATTTTTGTATTGTGACGAGATGTTTCATGTTAACAACAGCTATTCCTGTTGTCCGCTTCTGTTGAACTGCTCCATTTGTTATTGCTCGTGTATAATGTGATTTTGTGAGTGAGAAATATTATTTCTCGTTTTTTCATAATGTCATGAATATGTTCTTAGGACTTATGACTTAACTTTCCAATGATGAAAGTACAGTGGAAAGCAAATGAATTCGCACACAGAGTCAATTTTTGACAACCCTCGTAATATGCATAGGTGAAATAAGCCAACACACATGTGATCTGCTAGATCGTTCCACTGTCTCTGATCACCTGTCGTTTGTTTACTTCGATTTTTGGTTTTGAACCTTGAATAGCAAAACCTATGAAGCCACTGCGGTGAGTATTGTGTAGTATCTGCGCTGGGATTTCTTTGAGATGATAAACAGGGTGTCCGGAAAGTCAACGACAATACTGTGAGGGGTGATGGACCAACTCATAATCCAGAAAAACAAAATATGACCTTGGTAAAAACTCTACGGTTTTGGAGATATTGCCACTGAAAGTTCAAAATATCCAATAAGAAATCTTGATTCACAGAGAAATATTTTATTTTATTTTTTACTAAGTACGTGGAAATTTTAGTGACTGACTTGTAATTGCGAAAGAAAAGGTGGTGGAGAGCACTAAAAAAAAAATCAACTGAAAGTAGATTCGTGGCTTGTCGTCAAGCCCGTCCGGGTCCCAACAGTAGACTCGCTGCAAGATCAGAGGTGTATTGTGAATACGAGAGGTCTTCTTGTCTTGCGACTGGCACTGCTCGTGGAAAGGGAGATAGGAGTAGTCACTGCTCATCCAACTTCTTGACTAGCGTAGCGGCTTCTATTTATACACGAAAACGTGCTGAATTTGCATGGCGTCCTTCATTTGAGTGAGGTGATTTACGCCATGTTCATTTGATCCGTTCGTATTCACATGACAATAATATGATGTTAAGCATCCTATTTTGTTGGATCCTGAGCATCCTCAAAAACCAAGTTGATTTTTGACCATAAACATAATACCTTCCACATTCAGGTCCTCAGTTACTTTTAGCCTCTATGAGGCAGTTTTATTGGCCTATAAGACGACGTAATTTGGATAAAAAGACTACAAGGAAATGTCAAACATGTTTTAGATCTTGTTCTACTCCCGGAAAATCTCCAATGTCTAGTTGACCAGACAGTCGTATCAAAACTGAGTTTCAATTCAAAATAACCAGTAATGATCACGCTGACCCATTCTGCATTTTGAATAAAACGGGTAGAGAAGCGAGAGTGACAAAATGTTACAAAGCAGTTTTTATCTGTTTTTGCACAGAAGCTGTGCATCTTTAAGTAATGACCAATTTGAGTACTGAAAGTTTTGTCATGTTTAAAACGATTTACTTTTTGTGGAGGTTTTCCTGTGATAATTTGGTCAGATAATGAAAGTACCTTTGTTGGAGCTGGTAACAAGTTGAGAAATTTGGGTCAATTCTTGAGCACCAATCACTGAAACTACGGTTCAAGCCGGTATTAAATCATACACCATCATACACGCCAGACTTTTGCGGTTTATGGGAGGCAGCTGTGGAGGCTGCAAAGAATCATTTAAAAAGAGCTCTCATTAACAAAAATGTCACTTCTGAAAAACTTAACACATTGACTATTCAGGTTGAGTGTATACTTAATTCAAGACCTTTATTTGCAATGTCAAATGATCCTTACGATTAACTACCCATTTCTTATTCTCATTTCCTCATTAGCCGTTCTTCGAACATTATTCCTGAATTCAACCCGAAAGACGTCAATTCATTCAAACTGTCAAGGCTGCAACACATCCAAAAACTCAATCAACAAATATGGTCTTAATTCATCAAGCAGTACATTTCTCAATTGCACACACAATACAAATGGAAGGAGCTCCCTAAAACCCTGTCAGAAGGATCCTTGGTGCTGATTTGGAATGATATCATTATTATCATTTTAGTTTCCGACTTCTTCATCTAAGCCGACAGTTATGTGACTGAATGGAGAAGCAATTTGCCTCTCCCTTTCAATTTGGAAATTTTCAAACCATGTGATAGGTCTGCGGCTATTACATTTCCTCTTGCCCCAATGTGACAATGGGGATCTTGAGCTCAAGGTTTTCCAGATAAAAAGTCTTTTGTCTGGTTTGACTTTCAACCCATCAGAGATATAGATATGAGGGTGAGGGTGGGCCTAGTAGTAGATTTCAGGTGAGGGTGGTAAGTACCACAGCACATTCTAGGCCACACAGCGGGTCCATAGCGCACCTCCAGAGGAGCCTCCAGGAGGAGAGAAGTTGCTCTCTTGGATCATTGTCGTCAATCCTTTTGCCATTCAGCATAGGCGACAACATAGGTGTCAAGCCACAGCATTTAGCTTAGGCGACAACGTAGCCCAAGGGCGATCCCTCGGACCTCCCGTATGCCGAAGTTCCAACTAAGGTGCTGATTGAGAACATCACCCAGTTTTAGTATTGAACATGCAGGATCCAAATTATTTAGGCTAATTCATTAACTTTTTGACTGACAGTAATTGATAATACTACAGCCTACTCAATTCCATTAGCCATTGAGAGTGCCACTAAATACAGAACAGAACAAAGTTTCTGCTCACCGCGGGGTTCGAACCCACGTCAATCAGAACTAACGGTCTCTCAAGCCGGCGTGTTATACGCTCGGCCACCGTAGCCAGGGTGGGCCTATTGTGCACCTCCAAGAGGAGAGAGGTTGCTTTGTTGAACCATTATCGTCAAGCCACAGCAATTAAGCTTAGATGACAACGAAGCTCAAGGGTGCTGATGGAGAACATCACCTAGTTTTAGTATTGAACATGCAATATCTAATAATTCAGGCTAAACTTTTTGACTGTCAGTGATCGATAATAGTACAGCCTACTCAGTTTTATTAGCCATTATCAGCCCATCATTATTGGTTATAATATGTATTATAATAAATCATTATCATAATATACATACTATTATGAATCATATCATCATTAACCAAGAGCCTTACAGGCTAAGGGTTGCGAAAGACACATTATCACCAATAGATGGAGATCCCTTTTCCAATTCTTCAGATCATAATTGCGCACGATACCTAGATCGCCAGGATTGCGTAATTTGGCTTTTTTGTGTTGATGTTTATCAACTCATTATTATAGAATTTATTGGTGATGGTGGAAAATGCCATAGCACTGCACTATGAGGATCAACACATAATCATCATTATTATTGCAATCATAATTATTGATATGCGTTTATCGGTTTATCAACCCATCATAGTTTTATTGATAGGTGCTTACCATGAGAAAATTTTATCGAATGCATTTTTGTTGGTAACACATGGTAAAAAGTCTACGCCAGAATCGCCTGATTTGGCTTTTGTTTGGTTGATGCATTTCTATCCACCCATTATGATAATCAATTATCATCACTATCCCTCACATCATAATGTGTATGCAATTTTATTGGGGCAACGCATGTTGCTTAGTTTTGTCATATCGCAAAATACCTACAGCTTTTGTTTGGTTAATGCGCATTAACCAAACAAAATATTCCAGATCAATTTCATCATCTCATAATCATCTAAACACGGGGAATGGTGTAACCCAATATCAATGATTTGAGATTGAAAATGTTGACATTATTATCCAGCAGGTTATACTTGAATGAATGCTTAAAAATATCACTCTGATTCCTATAACGACTGTTTTCTTTTGTTCTTTACGCAGTCTTTTCCTTTTGGACATTTTCATTACACAATAAGTCTAATCACTTCAAACGCACAATTTTCATGAGTTTCTTTTATTCTTTGAACAATATTTTACACGTTTGCACAATTTATGCAGATATTTATTATTCCAATCCGTACCGCTTGCACGAAACATCGGAAATGAGATATGATTCAACAGGGCGGGTAGGGGTGGTTAGATAAGAGTCAACGATTTTTGATCGTGTTTTCTCTGAACAATTCGTGTTGGAGGTCGAAAACTCGGATACTGAAATGTGAGTAATTCTATTGAGGACAGCGAAGGAGAATCATTCTTTTTTGTTTCCAATGTATAAGTTCAGCGCTTATGGGGTTCCAACCCAGAACGATGCAGGAATTTGATAATTTTCCAAAAACGATTGCCTTATAGCGATGTTGAGAGAGAATAACTAGTACCTTCTTCTTCAAAAAAGATGTGAGAATGATGTCTATTTATCAAAATTCCAGAATTGAGTTTGCTTTCCAAAAAGTTAGGGCAAATTATGTGAACTAAGCACATGGTAACCCAAACTAATCGCCATGCAAAATTTAACACCAAATTCTTTCTCATTCTAAAAAACCACCACTTGGGTATCAAATTTTGTGCTTAAACTTTATCCATTTTCAAAAAATTAAGAACTGCAAAATATCCCAACTCCAACTTCCATTCAAACCGGAAGTTGATGTTATACGAGAGTTATTTATATCCTTTTCAATATCATCTTACTTCGAGCTCTGCTCTATGAATATCGATATTACCAGAAAATAGTTCTGTAATAGTAATTAAGCTTACCTACTGCATGGTTGCATAGCATAGTCAGCTTTGCAGCTTGGTTACGAATCCGCCGAATCGAATTGTAAGGCCACGAGCTTTTATATCGATATGTATCTCATTCTTGAGACTGTTAGGGATAAGATATTTGTGGGCCTAGATCATATTTTTCCAGTATAAATTTTATATGGTGGTACTATTGGGATTTTGATTCTGGGTACATTTCTAGTTGTTAAGAAATAGTTAAGGTTTAAGAATTTTAGACCATGTGGAACCATACCTCCTGTCTTATTTGCGAATTTCCCTGGAGAGTTTTCTGATCAAATCAGAATTGGTGGCAGCTCTAGCTTTGTCAGCTGTATCAAGTTCCCTGGTGCAGATTTGTGGTTTTTGTCGGTAATTTTTTTCCAGTTTTGACCAAAACGCACATACACTGTGAGCCAAATCAATTTAGAACCTAGTTTGATCCTTGATAACTTGGATTAGTTTTAATGCCGACAAGCACAATCATATAGAAAAAATCATAGTTTCTTAGGTTATGGTTCTAAAATATTGATATTATCAGGATACCTTTTCTCACAAATGTCCTTCTCAGAAAATATATCAGTTAGTCTGTACGTAGCGCAGTTCGTTTTTGCAACGAGCTTAAATGCACCAATTTTAAAAAAACGTCGTGAGTCCGGTCCCGTCCAAAATTCGAAAACTAAATTTTGGAGAAACATCCAGAACATATTGACCAATATCATATCCAAAATTCATCAGAATACATAAACAATCAAACAAGTTATTAAAGATCAAACTAGGTTCTAAATTAATTTGGCCCACAGTGTATATGCTAAGATTGCACAATCTCTGATCTTTTCCCTACCTATTTTAATAATTTTGCTTTTTCTCTTTATTTACTGTATCCTGTTTATTTTATTCTATACATGTATCTAAGAACTCACCATTATTTGGCAAATGCTTTCCGAATAACGATCAAGTATTTCCTTGATCTGTCTCATTTACCTTTACTGAACCACGTGACCAGTTTGGACAACCCTGTTTCAGTACCCTCCCGTACTTCTAATAGGACAGCCCCTCCACCGACTTCCGCTCAAACCAGCCCAACCCTCACGATAATCGGACAATTTGAACGTATCATATCGAACCAACTTGGACTAATCTGCTGACGTCACAGGATCGAACAGAAATACATCCCTATCCGGTGAGTTCGTTCCATTCATATCGTTTGAGCCACATCTCGATATTGTTTCTAACGCGGTATAGAACGAAGTCAGGGTAGGTCTCAAATGCGGCATAGTTTGTAGTCGAGTTCAAAAAGGATCAGGTTACAGTGCGACTCGTAAATATCCTTAGGAATTCTAAAGATAGCACTAACTTCACTCTCGTCCCCGTTTATTCATCCATACACAACCCTTGTAGAATAAAGATAAATCAGGATGTGTGGGCAAAGTGCTTTGGAAATTGTATCAGAAAATCTACAACCCGAGGCAGAAATTGAGAGTTTGAAACTTGAAAGCTATTTGGGATATGAGGCTGCAATCACAAAACGGTCTCAAATTAGTGCGCCGCTCGTGATAGGAGAACGAACTTTTTAGGTGTAAATGGTGAACGCGTCAGGGACTTGACGTTCATCTAATGCTGTGATCGATTTTTGTAGTTTTAGGTAGGGTATGTTCGATCCTATTAAAAATCTTGGATTTAGTTGGTTTTGCTCGTCATTAGAAAGTTATAAATGTAAAGGGTGATCCATTGAGACCTTTTGTTTTAAATTGTTAGTAAAATACATAAAATGGAATTGGATGCAGAATCTTTATCATGACCTGGAAAAAAATCTTTGGCATCTAATTTCTGGAAATGATTCGCTTAAATGCTGGCCGTGTCTATGCCCCAAGTGATTTAATCTCTTGGCCGATTAGGCGAGTAATTATGGCTTGCAATGTCTGAGTCGTAGCTGGACGGACAGAGAGGAAGACTTTTGACATCACATAACCCCTAACAGAGAAGTCCAAGCTAGTTTTGGTTCAGGATATCGGAGCCAACATCACTCGCGTATTGGGCAAATACCGGTCACAAAAAGAGTTATTCAAAATTGGACTTTTCTAGACCTCCGGCGTAGTCTCGACCATCATGAAAGTAAAATTATTATTGTCAAAAATTAAATGTCAATGATTGTTCTTTTAGGTCATGATAAAGATTCCGCCATCCAATTCAATTTTATGTATTTTATTAACAATTAAAAAAAAGGTCTACTTAATCGAATCACCCTTTATTATTATGAATAAAGAGCGTCATATACAAAGTTGGAATAAACATTCTTGAGGTGAATCTGAAAACTTCCAAATTCTCAATATGGAAAGATATCCCCCATACAATTCTTTTTTTGTATCCTTCTCTCTTTCGACAATCAACAAGATTGACCAATGATAAAATAAAATCTGATCTGATTGGCATTATTCTACGAATAATGTAATTGGTCTGATTATCAAAAATGACAGATACAAAAATCATTTGTAGAGAAAATATATTTTTAAAGAAAAAAATAGTTTCCGGGGCAACCTATTCAAGAAGTTATCTCCAAGTGGTTTGTCTGCGACATTCTCAATTCATACACTTATGACCTTGTGCTCATGAACAAAACCATATCAAAACGTGACTTCTCATCACCAAACATAACATACCAAAAATTATAAAAAATGATATCAACCTACCTTTTTTGTAGTAGTTGATTAAAACTTTTGAGAAATAACATTCTGGGAAATTTAGAAAAAACATCATGTTTTAATGTAAAAATAAATTATCAATTTAGGAATTGAAACTATAGGTACTATAACAAACCGGAAACTATAACAAAATAAAAAAAGTTACTTTTATAGCTTCATACCATCAGAAAGCAACATGTCCTGACTCCGACCTTACTGCGGTCTGCAGAGTTTTTCCAGGCAGGCTGAACCTCTTGAATCAATACTGTAAAATCGTTTATTCAGAAAAAAAAAATCAACTGAAAGTAGATTCGTGGCTTGTCGTCAAGCCCGTCCGGGTCCCAACAGTAGACTCGCTGCAAGATCAGAGGTGTATTGTGAATACGAGAGGTCTTCTTGTCTTGCGACTGGCACTGCTCGTGGAAAGGGAGATAGGAGTAGTCACTGCTCATCCAACTTCTTGACTAGCGTAGCGGCTTCTATTTATACACGAAAACGTGCTGAATTTGCATGGCGTCCTTCATTTGAGTGAGGTGATTTACGCCATGTTCATTTGATCCGTTCGTATTCACATGACAATAATATGATGTTAAGCATCCTATTTTGTTGGATCCTGAGCATCCTCAAAAACCAAGTTGATTTTTGACCATAAACATAATACCTTCCACATTCAGGTCCTCAGTTACTTTTAGCCTCTATGAGGCAGTTTTATTGGCCTATAAGACGACGTAATTTGGATAAAAAGACTACAAGGAAATGTCAAACATGTTTTAGATCTTGTTCTACTCCCGGAAAATCTCCAATGTCTAGTTGACCAGACAGTCGTATCAAAACTGAGTTTCAATTCAAAATAACCAGTAATGATCACGCTGACCCATTCTGCATTTTGAATAAAACGGGTAGAGAAGCGAGAGTGACAAAATGTTACAAAGCAGTTTTTATCTGTTTTTGCACAGAAGCTGTGCATCTTTAAGTAATGACCAATTTGAGTACTGAAAGTTTTGTCATGTTTAAAACGATTTACTTTTTGTGGAGGTTTTCCTGTGATAATTTGGTCAGATAATGAAAGTACCTTTGTTGGAGCTGGTAACAAGTTGAGAAATTTGGGTCAATTCTTGAGCACCAATCACTGAAACTACGGTTCAAGCCGGTATTAAATCATACACCATCATACACGCCAGACTTTTGCGGTTTATGGGAGGCAGCTGTGGAGGCTGCAAAGAATCATTTAAAAAGAGCTCTCATTAACAAAAATGTCACTTCTGAAAAACTTAACACATTGACTATTCAGGTTGAGTGTATACTTAATTCAAGACCTTTATTTGCAATGTCAAATGATCCTTACGATTAACTACCCATTTCTTATTCTCATTTCCTCATTAGCCGTTCTTCGAACATTATTCCTGAATTCAACCCGAAAGACGTCAATTCATTCAAACTGTCAAGGCTGCAACACATCCAAAAACTCAATCAACAAATATGGTCTTAATTCATCAAGCAGTACATTTCTCAATTGCACACACAATACAAATGGAAGGAGCTCCCTAAAACCCTGTCAGAAGGATCCTTGGTGCTGATTTGGAATGATATCATTATTATCATTTTAGTTTCCGACTTCTTCATCTAAGCCGACAGTTATGTGACTGAATGGAGAAGCAATTTGCCTCTCCCTTTCAATTTGGAAATTTTCAAACCATGTGATAGGTCTGCGGCTATTACATTTCCTCTTGCCCCAATGTGACAATGGGGATCTTGAGCTCAAGGTTTTCCAGATAAAAAGTCTTTTGTCTGGTTTGACTTTCAACCCATCAGAGATATAGATATGAGGGTGAGGGTGGGCCTAGTAGTAGATTTCAGGTGAGGGTGGTAAGTACCACAGCACATTCTAGGCCACACAGCGGGTCCATAGCGCACCTCCAGAGGAGCCTCCAGGAGGAGAGAAGTTGCTCTCTTGGATCATTGTCGTCAATCCTTTTGCCATTCAGCATAGGCGACAACATAGGTGTCAAGCCACAGCATTTAGCTTAGGCGACAACGTAGCCCAAGGGCGATCCCTCGGACCTCCCGTATGCCGAAGTTCCAACTAAGGTGCTGATTGAGAACATCACCCAGTTTTAGTATTGAACATGCAGGATCCAAATTATTTAGGCTAATTCATTAACTTTTTGACTGACAGTAATTGATAATACTACAGCCTACTCAATTCCATTAGCCATTGAGAGTGCCACTAAATACAGAACAGAACAAAGTTTCTGCTCACCGCGGGGTTCGAACCCACGTCAATCAGAACTAACGGTCTCTCAAGCCGGCGTGTTATACGCTCGGCCACCGTAGCCAGGGTGGGCCTATTGTGCACCTCCAAGAGGAGAGAGGTTGCTTTGTTGAACCATTATCGTCAAGCCACAGCAATTAAGCTTAGATGACAACGAAGCTCAAGGGTGCTGATGGAGAACATCACCTAGTTTTAGTATTGAACATGCAATATCTAATAATTCAGGCTAAACTTTTTGACTGTCAGTGATCGATAATAGTACAGCCTACTCAGTTTTATTAGCCATTATCAGCCCATCATTATTGGTTATAATATGTATTATAATAAATCATTATCATAATATACATACTATTATGAATCATATCATCATTAACCAAGAGCCTTACAGGCTAAGGGTTGCGAAAGACACATTATCACCAATAGATGGAGATCCCTTTTCCAATTCTTCAGATCATAATTGCGCACGATACCTAGATCGCCAGGATTGCGTAATTTGGCTTTTTTGTGTTGATGTTTATCAACTCATTATTATAGAATTTATTGGTGATGGTGGAAAATGCCATAGCACTGCACTATGAGGATCAACACATAATCATCATTATTATTGCAATCATAATTATTGATATGCGTTTATCGGTTTATCAACCCATCATAGTTTTATTGATAGGTGCTTACCATGAGAAAATTTTATCGAATGCATTTTTGTTGGTAACACATGGTAAAAAGTCTACGCCAGAATCGCCTGATTTGGCTTTTGTTTGGTTGATGCATTTCTATCCACCCATTATGATAATCAATTATCATCACTATCCCTCACATCATAATGTGTATGCAATTTTATTGGGGCAACGCATGTTGCTTAGTTTTGTCATATCGCAAAATACCTACAGCTTTTGTTTGGTTAATGCGCATTAACCAAACAAAATATTCCAGATCAATTTCATCATCTCATAATCATCTAAACACGGGGAATGGTACCTTCTTCTTCAAAAAAGATGTGAGAATGATGTCTATTTATCAAAATTCCAGAATTGAGTTTGCTTTCCAAAAAGTTAGGGCAAATTATGTGAACTAAGCACATGGTAACCCAAACTAATCGCCATGCAAAATTTAACACCAAATTCTTTCTCATTCTAAAAAACCACCACTTGGGTATCAAATTTTGTGCTTAAACTTTATCCATTTTCAAAAAATTAAGAACTGCAAAATATCCCAACTCCAACTTCCATTCAAACCGGAAGTTGATGTTATACGAGAGTTATTTATATCCTTTTCAATATCATCTTACTTCGAGCTCTGCTCTATGAATATCGATATTACCAGAAAATAGTTCTGTAATAGTAATTAAGCTTACCTACTGCATGGTTGCATAGCATAGTCAGCTTTGCAGCTTGGTTACGAATCCGCCGAATCGAATTGTAAGGCCACGAGCTTTTATATCGATATGTATCTCATTCTTGAGACTGTTAGGGATAAGATATTTGTGGGCCTAGATCATATTTTTCCAGTATAAATTTTATATGGTGGTACTATTGGGATTTTGATTCTGGGTACATTTCTAGTTGTTAAGAAATAGTTAAGGTTTAAGAATTTTAGACCATGTGGAACCATACCTCCTGTCTTATTTGCGAATTTCCCTGGAGAGTTTTCTGATCAAATCAGAATTGGTGGCAGCTCTAGCTTTGTCAGCTGTATCAAGTTCCCTGGTGCAGATTTGTGGTTTTTGTCGGTAATTTTTTTCCAGTTTTGACCAAAACGCACATACACTGTGAGCCAAATCAATTTAGAACCTAGTTTGATCCTTGATAACTTGGATTAGTTTTAATGCCGACAAGCACAATCATATAGAAAAAATCATAGTTTCTTAGGTTATGGTTCTAAAATATTGATATTATCAGGATACCTTTTCTCACAAATGTCCTTCTCAGAAAATATATCAGTTAGTCTGTACGTAGCGCAGTTCGTTTTTGCAACGAGCTTAAATGCACCAATTTTAAAAAAACGTCGTGAGTCCGGTCCCGTCCAAAATTCGAAAACTAAATTTTGGAGAAACATCCAGAACATATTGACCAATATCATATCCAAAATTCATCAGAATACATAAACAATCAAACAAGTTATTAAAGATCAAACTAGGTTCTAAATTAATTTGGCCCACAGTGTATATGCTAAGATTGCACAATCTCTGATCTTTTCCCTACCTATTTTAATAATTTTGCTTTTTCTCTTTATTTACTGTATCCTGTTTATTTTATTCTATACATGTATCTAAGAACTCACCATTATTTGGCAAATGCTTTCCGAATAACGATCAAGTATTTCCTTGATCTGTCTCATTTACCTTTACTGAACCACGTGACCAGTTTGGACAACCCTGTTTCAGTACCCTCCCGTACTTCTAATAGGACAGCCCCTCCACCGACTTCCGCTCAAACCAGCCCAACCCTCACGATAATCGGACAATTTGAACGTATCATATCGAACCAACTTGGACTAATCTGCTGACGTCACAGGATCGAACAGAAATACATCCCTATCCGGTGAGTTCGTTCCATTCATATCGTTTGAGCCACATCTCGATATTGTTTCTAACGCGGTATAGAACGAAGTCAGGGTAGGTCTCAAATGCGGCATAGTTTGTAGTCGAGTTCAAAAAGGATCAGGTTACAGTGCGACTCGTAAATATCCTTAGGAATTCTAAAGATAGCACTAACTTCACTCTCGTCCCCGTTTATTCATCCATACACAACCCTTGTAGAATAAAGATAAATCAGGATGTGTGGGCAAAGTGCTTTGGAAATTGTATCAGAAAATCTACAACCCGAGGCAGAAATTGAGAGTTTGAAACTTGAAAGCTATTTGGGATATGAGGCTGCAATCACAAAACGGTCTCAAATTAGTGCGCCGCTCGTGATAGGAGAACGAACTTTTTAGGTGTAAATGGTGAACGCGTCAGGGACTTGACGTTCATCTAATGCTGTGATCGATTTTTGTAGTTTTAGGTAGGGTATGTTCGATCCTATTAAAAATCTTGGATTTAGTTGGTTTTGCTCGTCATTAGAAAGTTATAAATGTAAAGGGTGATCCATTGAGACCTTTTGTTTTAAATTGTTAGTAAAATACATAAAATGGAATTGGATGCAGAATCTTTATCATGACCTGGAAAAAAATCTTTGGCATCTAATTTCTGGAAATGATTCGCTTAAATGCTGGCCGTGTCTATGCCCCAAGTGATTTAATCTCTTGGCCGATTAGGCGAGTAATTATGGCTTGCAATGTCTGAGTCGTAGCTGGACGGACAGAGAGGAAGACTTTTGACATCACATAACCCCTAACAGAGAAGTCCAAGCTAGTTTTGGTTCAGGATATCGGAGCCAACATCACTCGCGTATTGGGCAAATACCGGTCACAAAAAGAGTTATTCAAAATTGGACTTTTCTAGACCTCCGGCGTAGTCTCGACCATCATGAAAGTAAAATTATTATTGTCAAAAATTAAATGTCAATGATTGTTCTTTTAGGTCATGATAAAGATTCCGCCATCCAATTCAATTTTATGTATTTTATTAACAATTAAAAAAAAGGTCTACTTAATCGAATCACCCTTTATTATTATGAATAAAGAGCGTCATATACAAAGTTGGAATAAACATTCTTGAGGTGAATCTGAAAACTTCCAAATTCTCAATATGGAAAGATATCCCCCATACAATTCTTTTTTTGTATCCTTCTCTCTTTCGACAATCAACAAGATTGACCAATGATAAAATAAAATCTGATCTGATTGGCATTATTCTACGAATAATGTAATTGGTCTGATTATCAAAAATGACAGATACAAAAATCATTTGTAGAGAAAATATATTTTTAAAGAAAAAAATAGTTTCCGGGGCAACCTATTCAAGAAGTTATCTCCAAGTGGTTTGTCTGCGACATTCTCAATTCATACACTTATGACCTTGTGCTCATGAACAAAACCATATCAAAACGTGACTTCTCATCACCAAACATAACATACCAAAAATTATAAAAAATGATATCAACCTACCTTTTTTGTAGTAGTTGATTAAAACTTTTGAGAAATAACATTCTGGGAAATTTAGAAAAAACATCATGTTTTAATGTAAAAATAAATTATCAATTTAGGAATTGAAACTATAGGTACTATAACAAACCGGAAACTATAACAAAATAAAAAAAGTTACTTTTATAGCTTCATACCATCAGAAAGCAACATGTCCTGACTCCGACCTTACTGCGGTCTGCAGAGTTTTTCCAGGCAGGCTGAACCTCTTGAATCAATACTGTAAAATCGTTTATTCAGAAACAGAATTTTATTGGCATTTTTGTCAGATAAGCGTAGTTTTGCGATCTTTTTAATCCACTCAGGACAGATATCTCCAGAGTGTTCTGAATTTGGACACCGAGAACGGTCGGTGATGATGTATTTCACTTCACAGTCGGAAACACAGCATTTATTTTCTGCAGACTTCTGCTCGCCGGAATATAGATTCAACAAAATTACAATGTTCATTGTAAGAAGAAAGACATGCACAATGCAAACTGAATCAATAATAATTGAATTGAATTGTCAAATTTAAACCACGAATGACAGTGAAAAACCAGCTGACAAGTACACAGGATACAAATCAAAGGTAGTGACTTCAGCGCCGCCGGTGACAGGAGGCACAACTTAAACAGTGGTTTGACAGCTCCCATTTGAGTAAAAGTTCTATAGGGACTGTTTTGTGGCTGCAATCAGATGAAAAATGGTGAGAAGTTAATACAGCTTAAGTTGAGAGTTTCATTGAAAAGCTTAGTATTGAAACACATTCAGACTGGATAGAACTTTCCAAATCTACAATAGTTAGCTTTTCGTAAAATTTTCGTCGGTCAGCATATAAACAGAAAAACAAACACAGCCATTATCCGGCGTGATTGTTATTTGAAAAATTATCCAAATACTAAAATACAGGTTTATTATTGGCTAGAACAGTATATACGCCACCTCAAGGCGGAATTGCTTTAATATCTGCGTATAACTCCACGACGGAAACTTTCATTAAATACTTCACAGGTCTTTCACCTGATGCTGCGAGAATTTTTCATGAATCCAACATTATCGCAAATTCTAATGATGAAACAGATATAGTCTCTTAAACTTACTCAAACTTACGCAAGTCTTTATCCAAAAGATCGTCAAAATTATAAGTTTTACGACAAATGGTATCAAGATCAAAATATAAGTAGTGCCCAAGGTTAATCGACAGTAATAAGGTTGAGTCGTGAGACGTTGGGGTGTTGGACGAATCAGAACTTAGTCAAAAATGACGTCAGTCGGCTCCAATTCGGTTTCAAAATTCGAATACACATCTAAAAAAAAAATGATTAAATTTTGTTCACACGATGAGAAGATACACTGTATACCAAAAGCTGTGTAATAACATACCGTCAAACACGTTTAAAATCGGCCGACACTCGGTAAAAAAACCCTGAAATACGGATATTTCAAGACATTAAGATGACACACCGATGAAAGGTGCCTCAATAATGGATCTCTGTGACGTCACCGATATGGGATCGATTCGTTTTTGGGTATTTAAATTGTTCAATGTTGACATATGAAGGTATTTGGCATACACCTATAATGCGATTACGTTCTATACCCCATTATGCACACATTATGCTCAGATTCTATAACTCATTACATAACAGACATTTTCAAAATTGCCTTGAGGTGGGGCTTATAGGCCTGATGCTCTTAACACGGTATACAATGTGAAAACGCTACCAGGTAATACAGTATGAAGTTACACCCCCGCTTAACTTTATTATTTTTTATCGTACAGCAAATTGATAGATACAGACTCCAAGAGAAAATGTTTTGCAGTTAAAATATCAATTCTGAATTTCAGTAGTTTCAAAGCTAAACGGGGCAGCAACAAAATGTTTTTTTATTTAAAAGCTCCAATTATTTCTACTGACAATGAAAGATCCCATTCTTCTGATCAAAAATGTACTGTATTTTTTGACATTTCGACCACCCGTTGTCGAGATATTAAGTTTTGAATTTTCATCAAATGAGCCGTTCTATGTTGATTTTGTTTCGCTTCCACAATAATCACTCTACGGAAACTAACGATTTTTCGTAAAGTTGGCCATGGTTATCATAGAAACAAAACAAGAAATAATATTATCTACCAGAATTTCATGAAACAAAAGTTGAATTATATTGAAAATGGTAAAAAAATAGGGACTAGAGAACTTCAACACAACACAAAACTAATCAGAGTAAATATTTTCTCCATTTTGCTCTTTGCACACTCTTCATTTGATTTCAAATGTTCCACTGCGTTTTCTATTTTCTGCCACAGAGAAAGCCATATTCAAAGATTTTTTTGAGAGTATCGAATGAGCAATACTGTTATTTGAGTGGAGATGATCACCAGCAAGACTGATTCCATGGTAACAATGGCCAACTTTTCATAAAGTAGCTCCGTAGAGCGATTATTGTGGAAGCGAAAAGTTGGTGGAAATTCAAAACCAAATATTTCGAAAACGTATGATGGAAATGTCAACAAATATGGTTTATTTGAAATCAGAAAAATAAGGTGATTCATTATGGCTTCAGATATTCAAACTTTTCCATAAAAAGAAAACTTTTTGTCGCTTTCCCGTATGCGTATTGGCATTCCTTACTACGCTACAGAGCATACATGAGCTGCATCGCAGTAAAGTATGGCTGGACTGGGCGCACAATTTGTTCGGCCATTGTTTACTACGATACAGACCAAATGCGCTGCATGTAAGAAATAGGTACATATATGGTGGGAATGGATTTGTTCACTCAATTCATAATTATTATCGTTCACTAAGTACGATATATAAAGAAGATTGATTACATACATATGTATATAAAAATTATCTAGGTATTATAAAGGTGAATCTAGAAAAATCCTACTATATCCTATTCATGAGACGATGTGTGCGTCTGACTGAACAAAGTTTCAACAACAATAATCTGCGTCTTCACAGGGTGTTACTCAATGAGAGGTCGTAATTCCAAAGACGCAGAACCAAATTCAAGTAGAAAAGCAGAAAAGGTCTAATAGGTCAACATTGGTTAACATATTGTCATTATGTCATTTGAATATTCTGGTTTTCGAGATACAGGTTAAGAAAAGAATCGGATTTATGATTAGTAAATCGAGTCAACTTTGCTCGTTGTTATATTTGTTGTTATTAACATAATGTTTTTGACTCTCCTTGACACCCTATGATTTTTCATGTGGTCAAAAAGTAGACTTCCAACACATTGTATCTTGAAAACCAGACTATTTAGGACACATGTTTATCTTGAAATTGGTTCAGGAACGCGTCTTTGTAACTTTGGCTCATCATTGAATATAACCCTGTATAGGCTTATTAGAAGCACACCATAACATGCGGATTCAATTTAATAGCGTCGAATTAAAATACCTACTTACATCATCATTATGCGTAAAAATAAAACTATCCTATACTAACCATTATCAAAAAATATTCTACTACGACAGTCGAATATTCTTTGCCAGTACAATTTATTTTTACGGCATACAGGGATAGTTTGAATTGGTCTTATAAAGTTGACTCTATCCTTATTCGTAAAATTTTCATGTGACGGAAAAGTAACGTGGTAAAGCTGTAAACTTTGATAAACAATAATAATCCAATAAGATTTTAACGTGAAAAAGAAACCGGGAAAGCTGTTTTTTTTCAGAATTTGTCAGCGACTGCCTACTGAGTGTAAAATTATAGCAAAATCGAGAATTTTTCCGTTGCGGTTTTTGAGCAAAAAGGTTGCTCTTTTGAAATGTGCCAGAACAAAATAATAATAATTAGACGTGGATTGTAGAAGTTGTTCACGTATATTTTGACCAATAGCAATCTTCGTTAATATTAACCCTAGAGAGTGGTTCAAATTAGCAAAATGTAGTACTTGTTCTAAATTATCAGAAAAAGCAATAATGGACAATTTGCATACATTTTCAAATGAGTTAAATTTTTTTTACGTTTATACAGGGTGTTTCCTAAAGATTGGTAAAAAATTCGTTGTGTGATTCCTGGGGTATTTTCATGAAAAAAAGTTCCTATAAACATTTGCCGAAAAATGCTTCCTAAGGGAGCTACGCCCCTTTAAATAGGGCACCCCGAAGACGGTTTTTCCTCAATATTTCCGAAACCTTACATACAAAAATTAAAAGAAAATTGGATTCTTTTAACCTTTAACCCCGCCAGTATGGTACGCCCCTGATTAAAATTTTGAAATTCTGAGCTCAAATTCTCATTCAGCATTAAAAGTTTGTATGATGTACCAAATTTCATGATTTTTGTATGTAAGGTTTCGGAAATATTGAGGAAAAACCGTCTTCGGGGTGCCCTACTTAAAGGGGCGTAGCTTCCTTAGGAAGCATTTTTCGGCAAATGTTTATAGGATTTTTTTTTCATGAAAATACCCCAGGAATCACACAACGAATTTTTACCAATCTTTAGGAAACACCCTGTATACGTTTTCTAGACATTATTTGAAAGTCACTAGCAAAAAAATGTCTCCGAAATACCCAAAAATATACTAAATAAATGAAAAAGAAAACGCGAATTTCACTGCATGATCGCAATAGAGGTGGGGCCATATTACCCTTCCGAGAGAGAGAGAGTCATCTCAGTTAATACGTCAGACGGCGATAGATAGTGTATTCTGTGACGTAGTGGATGCTGATTGGCGCTCTTTAATCGGTGATTACTACATTATTAGAGGTCGTAGCTTGATTTTTTAAACATCAATGGCATCAGTACTTACTAATCCTTATATTTTTCATATTTTCAAAAAATGTGCAAATTGTCCATTGAGCAACAGAAGTCGAAAAAAAATCAAGCTTCTTCATTTATTTAATGTGAATTTATTTTAGTTCGATAGAGATAGAGGATTTTTTCTTGATTTCAAATAATGTAAAAGTGTTGGGGGTGTTATCTCTAAGGGTTATAAAGATATTAACGTTTTTCCATACAAGGAATAATGATAATAAATTGGACAGAAGGTGTTGATTGGTAGAGACCAGCCAACTATTCCATGTATAGAAAACTGAACTAAAACTATTTGAAATCAGGAAAGAATTCTCTATCGGACTAGGGGTTAAAATACAGGCCGCTAAATCCGGAAATAATTAAATTCAAAAAAAAATCATGAGGTAAAGTCATGAAGACTTTTCTCATGTACAATTTGAGTATAATTATTATGCTGTAGCACAATTCAAAAGGACCACCCCTATTGCACAAAAACCGCAGGAGGAAAATTTCCGATTCTGCTAATTTTACGATTTATTTCTAAATCTGTATAAAACCAGAATATTTATATTAAAGACATAATGACAATATGTTTACCTATAAGACCTTTTCTACTTGAATCCTTGGTTCAGAAATGCGTCTTTGGATTCACGGCCTATTATTGAGTAGCACCCTGTGTACTCAAATTAAAAAAGTTGAAACTTTGGTTAGTTCAAATTTGCGAAATTAAAAATGGCTCCGTGAAGCCATTTCACACATCGTCACATATAATGATAGTAGGATATTTCTAGATTCACCTTTATAAAAAAAATATTTATATATGTATGTAATCAATTTCCATTATATATCGTAGTGAACGATAATAATTAATGGATTGAGTGAACAAATCCATTCCTACCAAACTCTTCTTCCATACAGCGCATTTGGTCTGTATCGTAGTAAACAATGGCTGAACAAATTGTGCGCCCAGCCCAGCCATACTTTACTGCGATCCAGCTCATCTATGCTCTGTAGCGTAGTAAGGAATGCCAATACGCTTCCCGTATAGCTTTGAATTTACAAAACTGAAAAAAAATATTTCCTCTTGAAGTCAATATTTTTTATTTTGCTGCACGATTGAAATAGAAAAGTTACGAGGGGTGTCAGTTTATACGGTGTCACCCGGACAATCGGTCCAACATGAGATTCTCATTGGTGTAATTTGTTCATATTCAGCCACGATTATCAGTATAATCTGGTTATCACTTCACTCACTTCTCATTGTCATAAACTCCTAACCGGCCTTCGAATATTGAACCACTGTTCGAAGTAAACGGCACATAATCTAACATCACTCGTTATTCAAAATCAATTTGTTGTATATTCAACCTGGAAACAAGAATGTTTATCTGGATGGAGAACTGTGAAAAATGAATACAATTCATATTATAAAAAGTAGCGTCATAATATCCCATCTCATATCGTCTAAATCTATCAAATAGTCTGTTTATGCCGGGATAAATTTGACGTACATGTGGAAGCGTGAGATTGAATAAGATCATAGGTTTGGTTGAGATATCTCGATAGTTCATTTGTCGATATCGATGATTGTACCTCATTGTGCTGTTACATAGTTGCATTAATAAATGGTATTTTTGAGTACTTGTAGTCTTTGGCGTACACAGCAGTTTTTCCGTGTTTTTATTTACAGATTGGCGAATAACAAAATTCGGGAGATGCAAAGAGTCACAAAGTCTGTTCTTCTGGTTTGGGTTAGGTTTAGAAGAACTCCCCTCTCTTTACTTTTCTTTCTTTGTCTTATTTCTCTCTTAGGAAATCCGCATATCTGGCAAATATCACCAACTGAAATCTATAATATCGGGAAAAAATAGAAGAAGTTGAGACATCGACTTTTGTAGCTTGCAGCTCTCTTAAAGCGACGAATTTGGGCATTGCGATTCTATGTGCAGACCAACAGAAAATTATAGCCTGTAGCAGGCTTAGCATACACCCGCTGTCAGTTTAATACCGCACTACTAAATCAGAGCTAAGCAGATCCTATATAGCTGACGCCAATTTAATTTGTGACTTATCCGTCACGAGAAGACTTGAAAATATAAAGTCAACTGTGAAAACTGTGATCTTATCATAGCTCAAGTAGCTTCTTTGCCAAAAAAGACGCTTTTCCGCTTACGGAAGTATGAGAATAGGAAGCCTCTCGTTTATCTACAACAATTTATCAATCAAATTCATATTGGCGCCTAGGAGATCTTGATAACGTTCATGAATAAAAAAGAGTAAAACAAAAAATCGTACCATCTTATTCAACAGTTGTTTGGATTTAGCTTGGAACGAATTTTGTTCTTGCTGTTATACCATTTGAAATGCTTTTTTTCATTCTGTAGTTTACCTTTGTTGATAAATAAATAAATGGAGTATACTAGAGTGAGAAAGTGAGGTCTATTATTACCAAGGGCCCATGGATATCAAACAGTTATATCCACCAAATTATGTGAGCGTTCAAGTTCTTCATCCAGAGGAGGGAGTATTGGAAAGAGCTCAACTCGTCGTAGTCATGATGTTCAATTTCTGATCAAATCGTAGGTTACTTTCTCAATTTATTAATTTGACGTCTGAATTAAAAAAAAAATAACTTCAAGATGCGTTGCCCTATTAGTACAAAACTACCCAAGATTGATTCATATAATTCTTGACAGTTGAAACATTTGTTTTCTCTAAGA
This sequence comes from Orchestes rusci, assembly GCA_958502075.1. NCBI lineage: Eukaryota > Metazoa > Arthropoda > Insecta > Coleoptera > Curculionidae > Orchestes > Orchestes rusci. Next base: position 47,888,172 of record OY293304.1, read on the forward strand.
GTTAATAATTGGTATATCATGCGAAACTTCCGATTTTATATCAACCCCAATAGCCCAGTCACTACTCTGAAAATGAAAGATTCAAATATTTATTCAATTTATTTCATAGAGATACGTGAACACAAGTTATACCCCCGATAATATCTATAGCCCAATAAAGGTTTCGTTTGAAAATCAAAGGCAAGCTTAATTTTTCAGAGGTATCAGCGACATTTCTGAGTGTATAACATGAAAACCTGATATTTTTTTTGTTGATTCGGCTAATATGTTTTTTTGACACTCGGTTGGACAGGCACCACAGTGCATTAATAATTATAGTATACAGGGTGTTTCATCAATATTGCGAACAAAAGAAGCAGTTTTCCTGCCTAAAAATAAAAAAAAACCTCCAATAACATGTTTCCGGAAATGCTTCATTACAGAGCTTCACAGAAAAAGTATACTCGTTTAAAGTCGCTAAGTGCAACCATTGTCGAGATATTTGGATTTGAAATAAAAAAAATGTGATTTTGGGACTTTGGTCAATCAAGGTCTTGCATTTTTTTGAGAACAAAATCAAGATGAGTCTCCCTTGTTGAAAATAAGAAGAAAACTTCCTATAAACATGTGTCCGGAAATGCTCCGTTACAAAGCTACAGGGTGTTGGAGATTTTTATTTTTTCAATTTTTTTTTTTTTTATGATATGTCAATAAAAATTGTTGTTAACATCACTCATGAGTTGAATTTTATCTTTCAACTGAAAATATGTGGTAATTATACGTGATTATTCATAACTTTACCTCCGCCATCATCTCAAAATCGGATGTATTTATTATTTCACATTCGAATATCTCGACAATGGTTGCCTGTAGCGACTTTTAACAAGCATACTTTTTCTACGTAGAAAATACAAATAAATCTGTTCTGTTGTTCAAAAATTTTACTACGATCAAATTCGAATTTCACATGACAAAAAACTCCTAAACACCAATTTTTATCAAAATATTGACATCCAAATATTATTAAGAAAAAACCGAAATAAAAATAAAACTTCAACACCCTGTAGCTCTGTAATGAAGCATTTCCGGATACGTGTTAATAGGAAGTTTTCTTCCTATTTTTAGGCAGGAAAACTTGATCCTCAATTTTTTCGCGATAATAATGAGACACCCTGTATAAAAAATCAGCATAAACAACCATCAGGATTGAAACTTACAACCTCTAGTGGGGACGCGGTGGCCGAGCGTGTAACACGCCGGCTTGAGAGATCGTTAGTTCTGATTGACGTGGGTTCGAGCCCCGCGATGGGCAGAAATTATTTTCTGTTCTGTATTTAGTGGCACTCTCACTGGCTAACGCTACTGAGTAGACTGCAGTATAATCAATAACTGACAGTCGAAAAGTTTAATAGTTAGCCTAAATAAATCGGTCCTGCTAGTTCAATATATAACTAGGTGATGTGAACTAGGGAGGTCGGCTATTCTACAGATGTTTGGCTTCAACATGCAGTTGCCCAATGTCCTTGTTTATCACAAGAACAAGTAGATTGGTTGGCTTCTTTCATATATTCGTCCTGTCTAGATTTCTGTAGCAAAACTTTTAGTCAATCGGCTATGTCAAACTTTTCATCACTTTTTGTTCCCAAAATGCCATGATGCTTAGTTGAATACTTTTTTAGCGTGAGTCTTTTTTATGATTGTCTCTTTGATGTGATTCACAGGAGGTTTTTTAGCACTTTCCAGACATAGTGATGTATCTATTGTCCTGAATTTCTTGGGTTTGAGAATTCAAACTATTCTCCCAAAGTCCCAAATGACGATATAATATACGAAAATTTACATATCATGATGATAATGATAACGTTAGTGATGTGAGTGGCTTTACATTATCTACCTTGACGATAGCGCAACAAGTTTTGCAACCTTTGAACAAAAATGAAATAACATCCGAACTGATTCTAGAGTGTCAACAGATTCTGAGATCGGTCTCTAACGAGAACACAGAGCCCTTCGTTTCACCGTCCCCAAAGATCATCAATCGCAAAATTATGAACAAACAGTAGAGGTTCCAAGGAGGAGATGGAAGACACTCAACTACGATAATCATGATTTGAAAATATTATTCGAGGGTACTCACGTTAACATGATGATTGGATTTTCATTTTCTGTTTTGGAATTTTTACTGTTTACTTTCAATATTTTTGTTGATGTATATAATTCTTGAATGTGAAATATATTTTAATCCGGATATCGAGTGATACTCATTTGAGAATTTGAATAATATAGTTATTGACCGCACTCGTGGGTATGTTGATTGAATTGGATGAATATCCATTTAGAACTTTCAATAACCTTGTGCGCCTTTGTCTTCTGTTGCAAGTGTCCTGAGAAATCCAAGTTAATTGATAATTATTGCAGAGAGAGTGTTCATTTGATTTATTGCTGTAGATTCAGTATTATTTGATTTTGTTTTTCATATTACATGTATTGGTACCTTGAAACATTGAAAGACTAGAACCAGCATCTTGTCAAACTAAGGAAAGGTTGATTGAGTTCCACATCTCTCGGCCAATGAGGCTTGTTGGAAAAATGTACCGGTATTCTCATGTCAACTGCGCGAATTTTCTGATGTTTCGCGGATCCTTTCCAAAAAATCCTGATCTGGATCTATCCGTAACCGGATTTGAATATCCGCAAGCTAAGAAATCCTGATCAGATCTGGATGTCTAGCTATACAGTGTCTCCCAGATTCGGTTCTCTATACAGGGATCTTGGCTCCTATTATACCTACAGCAAAGGTTAAATTAAAAAAGTTTCAGAGGAAACTTAGTGCATTCGATATCCGGTTTCAGATTTGCGATCGATAAATTGGTTTTGGAAATATCGGCGAAAAACCGAAAATGGCGGATTTTGTTTTTTGCCAGTAAATCCGAAACGGCTAATTGGACAGCTATGAAAATGTGACATTATCGGGACACATTTTCAAGACGAATAAAATGGTGTGTATGACATGTCTCAATCGTCTTTTCTTTTCCCGCAACCCGCCTCAACTTTCATTTTTCTCATGGCCGCCATATTGGATTTTTCGATTTTTGGAAAGAGTGTAAAATTTCCAGTCTGGTGATGTCTCACAAATAAATAAAAGATCTACGTATCTTCGAAACATCACATTCCGTAGTTTGGACTCAATCTTTTCTAAGGAGACCATGATTCATTTGACAGAAAACTGGTTTAAATGCTAAATCCTAGGAGGCTCCGATATGTCGTTCAATAATTTTGCCAAAAGATGACGTTGTGGTCTATAACCCCACAAATAATAATTCAGTATGAAAGTTGTGTTTACATGAATAGTAGTATGCTTCTCTGTCATTAAAATAATAAATCTGATAAACAAATTGTCGAAACCTATTAAAAATGCCCGGTATACCTTATTCGAATGAAGAAGAGTTGGATATGTTAGCGCTGTACTTGCAGTCACAAAGAAATGCCGACATATTAACCTCAGCAAGGTATTTGGAGATGTACCCCGAACCACGGCAGCCTCATAAAACCCAATTCAGAAAAATGGTTGTTAATTTGATCAACCTTTATTATTTCTGTCAGAGATCCTGTATCACTTAGTCTGTGGTAATGGAGATGGAATACTGTCCCATCAGGCAAAAACATGTTTAGAAAAAGACATTTACCTCAACGAATTAATTCCATGTATTCTCATAAAATCCAGAACAAAGCAATCTGGGGTCATCGCAGGTATAAAGGAAGCTATTTTGCAAAAACGACACTCAACGAAAGATAGAAACATTTCTTTGGTTAGATCAAGAAGGAAAAATCTAAACTTATTGGCATATCCGAGTAGTTTTTGAGATAAAGTGCGTAGTTCATTCTTACTAGCAGCAGTTATCAACTTCCATTCAGCATATGCTTTAAAAAACCCTGACATTGTAGATTTTCCTTATTTTCAAGGTGTAATTTCAAAATTGAAGACCGCATCCTATGCAGATAATGTTGTAATTTGTAAAAAAGACGTAGAAGCTGAAAGTAGAGCTATAGACATTCATAAATGAATCTATTAATCTGATGATTGTAAATCTGATCTTCGAGGAAGGGTGTTCACTGAAGACAATGATCAGAATGAAGCTGTGAAATACCCATACAGTCTTAGGACTCTTATGAAATACTTGTCGAGATATAACCAAGCTATCTATGGAAACCTGCAAAAACTTCAACTCGAAAGTTAAACCTAAAAAAAAGTATTTTGTCGGCAGCCCAAAAATTGTTTGACCTGATTGGATTCTCTTTCCCAATATCCATTTTTCCAAATTTATTGACTCAGAAATCGTGGTTGTTAGTTTGGATGGGATGAACATTCGTGATGAAATTTCTAGATGGATGCGAGAACTTTATTGACTAGAAGAATTCAAAACTTCAAGGTGGTTAAGCATTCCACGATTGTTTTTTTTTTGACTAAAAATATTGGGGTAAGATTATGGTACAGTTTTATTGGGAGCTTCAAGGATAATACTCAGGTTTATTTTTGAACCTACTCTCTGACAGTTCTTGCATCATCGATAGATGCATTCTGTTCACGAAATTGAAATGTCTGAGATGTTGAGTTCTCCTGGTACTACGTTCCAGGAGAACTCAACCCTGCTGATCCTCCTTCGATGGAATGTTTTCCGAATCGGTTCATTGGAACAGAAAGGACAAGAGTGGTTACAAAATTGAGGAAAATGTCCAAAATAAATTTATGAACAAAAAGACGATTTGATAGATGCAGAAAAATCGGTCAAATGAGTGAAAAAAAATCACATAGCTTGTCACATAACTCTGTTCCGCTCCAGTCACGAAACTAGCAACAAAAAAAATCAGACATGCCATTTTTATCGACAAGCGACGTTATGTTCATATGTAGATGAAAATGGCTTCATCAGAATTGAGTCACGCATCTCGGAATGGATGGATTGCTCAACCTCCAGATCTCCTTATGTGCTGCCTCCTAAGCATGAAGTCGTAGCACGACTAACACGTGAAGAGGTCACTTGCAATCATCATGCTGGAATACAGTTTCTCATGTGTAACTTCGAAAAAAACTGGATTTTGAAATGCAGACAAATAGTCAGAAAACTGACTTCTAGATGTCAACTGCGTGTTAAAGAAATGCATCAAAAAGAAAAGAAGTTCAACGAATATCATTACCAGAATATCAAGTTCACGAAGCAGCTGAATTTGGAAAAAGTGGAGCAGACATGGCTTGTACACGAGAAACTCTGGAAAGGTGCGGATATCAATGTCCACATGTGCAGGATGGTCATGCGAAAGCTTCAACTTTATGATTCCATGACGAAAAAAAGTGTTAAGACAAATGTTGTGAATCATCAAACTGCGTTCTACTTTTTTATAAAAAAAAAACAAGCTCGGATTCCAAAGATATGGAGCTAACAGGTTATTTTTAATGGAACCCGCTGTATAATATTACCTATTTTGAAAGAGCCCATGTTCCTGAGATCAAAAATATATAGTTCGATGCCTTTCTGATGAGCCGTTTAGGAAATATTCAAGTTTGATATTCGAATATTCAACCTATGAATAACCGAACGAGTCTGGAAGCATCCATCATCATCACGATACTTTTACACAGGAAAAATGTATAAGGAATGGATTGAAGAAAGGGGAACAGTACACTTGCCTCCAAAGGTCCACTGCTAACCCCACACCCACAGATACGTTTTTGTAAGGATATTTGAGAAATTAGATATATGGTGGCAGAATGGAAAGTATCGAAGAGATGATGACAAAAATATTAGATGTGATACAACATATTAATGAAAGGGGTATGATGGCAGACACATTGAGAAATTTAAAAAAAAGATACAGATTGTGCATAGATAAAAGAAGAGAATGTGAAGCCTCTGCTGTAATTCTATATAGTTAGTTATATCTCAGTCCTGGTTAAATACGTTTAAATTGGAAAAGCTTGCAGTTCTTTTTTCACTTTTATCTCAGCAAGGTGAAAGTTTAGAAAATAACAGTTTCACAGCCTACTATATGACGACATAAATATAAAATTCAAACTGATTTTTTTCCAAACGATCCTCAAAAAAGTATCATACTATATATTTTCAAAATCAGAGAAAAGAGCTCTTTCTGAATAGATCGTAATATAATATACAATGCGTTTTTTTTCAAGACGGAACAGGGATTCCCATGTTAAATTTTCAATGCCGTAGATGAACTTTGATGCTTCGAGATTGTGTAAGCTCATCAATAACGCCAGAATAATTAGGAAAAAGACTCAAAGAATGCTTCAATTTATAAGAAAGTGATACTTTCAACATGCCTTGTATATGACGATGACAACAAATTTCCTGACGTGACTAATTTCATTGTCAATTTTTTTAATCAAAAAATTACATTTTCATTTTCACAAGTATTCAAAAAGTGAAGCTGTGTAGATCATAACTTAGTTTTAATAATATCTTTTTAAACTAAATACTTTTGCAATCATGTTTGTGCTGTAGTATCCAAAATCAAATCTCTTATATAGCAAAGCTCAAAAATTGGAAAAATGACCAATGATTCATTCTCATTGAAAACATATTTTCTTACGTTCCTTACCTACTAACTTTCTCCATATTATATTGTGAATATTACTTATTCTCCTTCAATGAGAATTAATCATGACAAATTATTAGAAAATGATTTCTCATAGGCTGCGTTCGGGGAGCACGCTATTTGCGATATTTGGCGCTATTCACCGTGTAGCACCAAATAGCGTATCCCCGAAAATAGCCATAATTGGGTGGTTTCGACAACAGAAAAAAAATGAAATTGAGACTTGAGACAGGATACATTGCCGTTCGTGTTTGACCGGTTGATTGCTTTTTTGTGAAAGTAGCATCATAACAGTAATTTTTGGCATGCAAATAATCAGATTCTAACCCAAATGAATATATTAGCGTGTCCACGAACAACCACTGACCAATGAAAAGAGTGAACATGCTTTTTTTTAATTAACACACATTGTGACCCATTTGTTTTCGGGTCACCCTGCAAAACGAGTTTATTAATTGACCGATTTGGCTCGATTTTTTTTTTAAATTGTAGAGCTTGACAAACTGTATCTTCTTGGCAAAAATGACCTCGCTACTGAAAAATCCAAGGTTATTTTGGTCAGTTCTCAGGAGAAAAATTTCGACAAACCACATTGGCGATTTTTTTAGAAAAAACCTGTTCATTGGATCGCCTCCCTCAAAATGGGCCTATACCAACTTTCATCATAATGTATCATGCAATAATTATTTTGTTAAAAATTATTTTCAAAACTTCACAGTTGGTAATGGAAAAGAACCAAATTCTGGTGATATCCACCAAGCGACCATTTTGTTCAATACACGTATCAACTCTTTTACGAATTTTGGAAATACCATCCGGTTTTTGAGAAAATTGATTTCACCACAGGCGCGAATAAAAGTTATTCATGGTACCAATGCGTTGTGTTGAGAATAAGTCACGCAAGAAAGATTTGTATGATTCTCAAGTGACATGTGAAACATAACGCACAAGTGTCATACAATGTGTTATCCAACAAATGGAGAAAATGAGATGATTATTAAATATGAGTTTCAGTGTCAGAATGACTAGACAGTGACATGTTTACATCTTGGTCAAAACAGGTTAATGTTTGTTTGGCGGTCATGGGAACGTGATAGGTTGTTTGTTTGTTTGCCACGGGAACGTGAGCTATAATCCATAACTTACTAGTGTGTTATTTGACACTTCACTTGTCCAAAATGACATCAATAATGACACCTATAACCATCATGTGTTGGATAAAGAAATAAAAATCGTAAATGAACAATTTGATTTTCGGAAAAATTAGGTATGGGCCTGTTTTGAGAGATGCTGAATCCAGTAGCATTCATAGATTTTTTTCTAAAAAAATCGCTAGTGCGATTTAACAAAATTTCGCCCATGGAAACTGGCAATGTTGGCCTCGGATTTTGAGTGAGCGAGGTCAGATGGTGAGATGAAAGAGTTTGTCAAGGTCTACAATAATTGAATAAAAAACTCGAGCCAAATAGGTCGAATAATGAACTTTTTCTCAGAGTGACCCAAAAACAAATAGGTCACACCGAAGATCCAAACATGCTTGTTTTTCTATCAGTACTTTATGGATTTTGAGACCGCATCGGTACAGACCTTTGAAAGTTTTTCGAAAATGGTTGCCTCCAGCTTATTATCAAAAAAGTATACCTTTTCGTTTAGAAAAAGTTTAAGAATGAGATGTCTTTAACAAAACTCAGAAGTTTGCTGCAAACATAAGAACTGAGTGCAACGTATAATCACGAACGTCAACTTATGATTTCCCACCCCAAAAACATCATTTATCGATTTTTGCCTCTGTCTCATAAAAATGGGAATTCAACCCCCTCTATCTACGAAACCAAGCATTTGTGAACCTATATTCGTATAAAAAAAAGTTTTCCCAAGAAGAATCACTCCTTTCATTGTTCAGGGGTTGCTCGAGGAGTACCCGTATGCATAATTTTATTTCACACGACCAATCGGAAGAAAACACTGCCTCCACATGAAGTGAGCTGAGTGATAAGCATATCGAGGACAAAGAAATAATCTTGCTGGTAAGAATGATTGTTTCCAACTCCGTATTTATTCCAGTGTAATGAACATTAAAAATAGCAACTTGGCGCTTCTTGAAAGAAAAATTGATCAGAATCAAATAGGAAAGCATTTGAAAATGTTTCTAAATGATAATGTTCTATTGGACACATTTCAAAGTTTTTTTCGAAATGTTTCTATTCTCTTTTAAGGGTCCTTAACGTTTTATGCCGGAAAATGAGGCACAGGGATAATACAATATTCAGGATCTGGGATATTGGAGAAGATACCCTGAAAAATGTCTTCGTTTAATCATATGTTCTATATACAGTATGTCCATGGAGGCGGTTAATAAGAGGTGAAATGGACCAAAAATTGAAAGGTCGTATCTTTCAAAAAATGATTCTTGATAAAAAAAAGTCTGCTTGCCAAAAAATGAGGAGTTACGATAAGAAAATCCATTTTTATTATACAGGGCGTCTCAAAAATGTAAAGTCATGAAATCAAACAATAGGAAATAGTAATTTTTTGGCTTTTTTGTCCTCTCAACATAAGATGATAAATACAAAACTTGCTCCAAATTCAGTCAAAAACTTAGTTCCGAACATACCTGTCGCTACCACCGAAGCGATGTTTTCTCTGGTCTTTTTTTTTCAATTAAATAGTGTATTTGAACGATTTATTCAGCCAAAAACACTTGAAATCATGGATACCTGTTCATATTGGATTTGTCAACAACTTTTGCACCGTTCCTCATACACTATAAAACAGACACCTACTGAACATAACCACCGGGTTTGGAAAACTTAAGTTTTCTAACAGGGCAAAATATTATTCTTCGTATGGATAACATGGCATACAAAATCATGAATGATATGTGCTTCATCATAACCAAGCCTCAACAATCAATGTCACTGGACGGCAAGACACATATTTTCCGCACTGCCCTTCTGAAAGTTCCATTGTGAGTACGTACACTAACCACACGCACCACACCTCGCTTGTTTCAAATGGAACACCCTATATATAATCACATTTTTGGATTCTACGTAAAATTCTAGAAACACTGGATGTATGATGTCCTTCCTATACCTTAGTATAAGCGTTTTTGAAATATTTCAGTTTTTATGTCAGAAATAACGTTTGCAGGTTCCTATTTAAATGTAAATTTTTCGTGTGAGAAAGCCTTTAGTGTTTGATTTGTATTGGATTTCTTGTTGAAAGGGACCTTTTAAAAGATTTTTGACAATATTTTGATAACTATTATTACAGGGTGGCCCAAAAATATGATCAAAATAAGATTAAGAAAACTGCCAAAAATCCATTTTCTCAAATGGAGACCCCCAATTTTCATCAATTTATCTTATCAAATCAAATCAAAATAAGCTTTATTGTCCAAGTACAAACATACTTATTGACAAAGCAAAATTGGCCTTATAATAACAATTAAAAACAAATAAACAAAAATTTAAAAAGGATTGTTTTTACATATAATCACGATCACCGAACACAATGACTCCAACGGAACAGAAAAAAAGGGGCATATCCAGATAAGCAAAGCATGCATTCATGCGAGACTGGTTGAAAACTATTCATCCACGCTGTAGAAAGCATAATTCAGAAGTAGGGACTTGACTTTTTTTCTAAATACCCTTGCTACTCGGATTCTTCTTAATTTATTGGGCAGTTGATTGAAGATCTTCTTGCTGTTATAAAATATCGAGGACTTGAGAAAAGACGATGCCGGGATAGGGAGATTTATGAGGTGGGAGCTGCGTGTTCTTTTATTGGAGGCAGAATGGATTATGGGCGTACTTCTTGTGCATCAAGCACGATGTTTCCAATATGAAGAGACAGGGAAGTGTGAGGATTCTTTGCTTTCTAATTGAAATAAAATAAGAGTGACTCTGTGTAGGAATGTCCATTCCAAAAATTCTAATTTTTATTATTTTTTTTATTTTTGGAATGGACAATATTTTATAACCCCACCATTATTTTCAATGCTCAATGCTTATACGAGAGATTCAATGCCCAATGCTCATACGAAAGATTTACATTTAAATAGGAACCTGCAAACGTCATTCTTGACACGAAAACCTAAATATTTCAAAAACGCTTATACTAAGGTATAGGACATTGAACATCAAATCTGCCTAAAATTTCACGTAGAATTCAAATACGTAATAATATATAGGGTATTCCATTTGAAACAAGCGAGTTGACGCCTACTTCCGGTACAACAGGAATTCGCGTAACGTCACTATTTTCTGTAATAGGTCCAAATCCATACCTATTCCAAATACCTGTTATTCTAATACCTGAAGCGTTTTCATAGAGTATGGTATCATGAGACCATTCCAGTTTAGTCTGTCAGTAACGTCAATTTCATCCAATTGGCGAGCTGCAAATGAAAGACCAAACTGGAATGGTCTCATCATACCATACTCCATGAGAACGCTACTAGTATTTTTACCAATCCCGATAGCCGCGTTAGTAGTTTGGTTGGCGGAAGAATTAAAATGACATGCGTACGATGCCATGACCTGTTACTTGAAAATGTGGATGATATGCTCTGTAAATGACAATGTTTACCCTAATAGCAAAAAAGGGTATAACGGTCAGAGTTAGGACTGTGCTGTTATCTTATCAGTTTAATCTGTTGATTCCAATTCCCAAATAGATAACGTTTTTATTAAGTTATTTCAGATATTTTATACAGACAAATACCTCATCCTCAAATTCCCAAATTTGACATTTATTGTTGATAAGATCAATAAAATCTTGAAGGATAGGATCACCCTCGAACTTCAAAATAGCTGCTTCTTCCTAATACCCTTGTGTTTCTATTTCAAGTTTACCCAAACAGGTAAAAATAAAAAATATATCCCAATATTCGACAGGTTCTCCCAATGCTGTTAAATCTCACAAATTCCACTGTAGATTCACAACTAGTTTTCTTAATTCAATGTACGATTGGTCGTTCAAAGAAGGTGCCTACAATATTGATTTCAGATGGGATTGAATTATCACGGGTTTATTATCGAAACGGTTATCTAACATTTTCCAAGCAATTTTGTAGTATTCTCTAGTTACGTCTCAAAAGTTTCTTTGAACTGGATCCACTCATTTTACGCTCCTTTGAATTTTAGTATTTCCAAATTTGGGAGTCTAATGCCACCTGACGTGGACTCATAAGCGTACCTTGAGAATTGACATGAAGTGTTACAGCGTTGGATAATTAACACCAATTACTGCTTAACTTTTGAGGTATTTCCTGACCTCAGATACTACTCGACAAAATAGATCTTCAAAATTATTTTTAATAACCGATTCTTTTTCTAACGCTTCAATATCCAAATCAACCTCGTTTACCTGATCTAAGGCAACATCAATTTTTTCCAAACCATAATCCAATTGTGTCAATTTGTCTTCATCACTGAAGATAGAAACTTCTTCATGAAATTTTTTAAATTTTTGAAAATTTTGATACTGTTTCAGAAGTTGACGTCGTTTAGCCAATAAACGTTCAAAAGAGTCTTTGATTTGTTCGTTCTCGTCTTTCGAATTATTTTTCCTTCCCATTTTGTCGGTAATCACAATGTGATAATATTAGCAGAAAAAATACTTGATATAAGAATATGATTGTGAAAATGTTGGATAATGATAAGGCAGCACAGGCAAAACCAGCCTTTTTACCAAATACATGTATGTGTTTGTATAGGCCATTTCAGAACATAACCTCAGAGTCAGCTAATTGTACCGTGAACAAACATTAACCTCTAATTGTCATCTTTTACCTTCACTTTCTGAGACATTTTTCGAAATGCAAGTTAGCGTGCAATTTGGTTCTGTTGAGATTCTGATCCTGAAAAGCTATGAAATAATCGATTATCTTGCGAAGTTAGAAGCAGGAACCTCAGAAATTTTGATTTAATACAAGCACACAATTTCGATTGTAAACAACATAGACCCTTATAGTTAAAGTGATTTAGACTTTGATGCAAGCCCTCAGGACATATTTAGTTATTTGGTGTCTACCACAAGTTATTATACTGCATAGGCAGTTAAAATCCTATGAAAGTTTGAATGATGCCTTCAAAAATTTGAACGCAGGGTTTTGTACTCACTGTGGAAGTTGCAATGCAGACCACATTATTATCAGAGCTAGAGAGAGTTATATTCACATTATCAGTCCTTTTTCTTGATGCCTCAATAACAATTTAATTATGTTGTCAGGCTTCTGAAATGGCCTATTGATAATTATTTGTTCCTGAAGTCAACACACATGACGCTGACAAAAAATACACCTGATTTGATATTATGCTTATAAATTATTATAAATGATTCTATTGACAAATTCGCTTCAGTAAAAGTGTTGCCAAAAACTTACTCCTGAGCTCTCCTTGTTCTATACAGGGTGGTGCAACCAAGATGGGGTGGACGATTGTGGGAAAACGTAGCGATGTTTCCTCTTGTCGTTTTTTCTTTTTCAAAAATTAAAGAGTGGACTGTATCCAAACGATTTATTCAGCTCGCTTTTGATCTGAACCGACGCTGGCGGCTAAATGATGAATAATTATATTGATTGACATGTTTTTTCAAAATCCTAGTAACAGTCAAGAACACTTGAAATCATGAATAACTGCTGACTTGCAAAATTGCTATTTTTTTTCTTATTTTCATATATTCAAATTATCGGTATGTTCGGATTCAGGGTGCGGACTAGATTTGGAGCAAGTTTTTTATTGATCATTTAACGTTAAAAGACCAAAAAATTACAGTTTGTTCTTGTTCTTTTTTATTTATACACTTTTGAGACTAATACCGGTATAAAGAAACAATGTTTTCATCGTGGCTCCTATTTTTTCAACAAGCAGACTTTTTTTTATCAAGAACTACTTTTTGTTGTATCTTCCAATTTTTTGTTCATTTCTCGTCTTGTTAACCACATTCACCGCCCGAGGCTCTTATGATATTTTCAAAAAACATATTATTTTACTTGCGATTCATCAAAAGTTATCATCACATTTCAAAGCTGTATCAAAATGTTAACATAATTTATTTTGGTAGTATTTATTCCCGTTGTTTTTGCATCAAGGTAAAAGATATGCTGATTCTAACCAAATAAATCAATATAGGTAAAAACATTGTTCTTTATTTTGTTCTGTGTATAAATTCTATCGACAAGAATTCCCAGACTTTTATTTCAAATATTATTTCAGGGGCTTACCATTATTCAAGACATGTCCGCAAAATAATCTCAGAAAAATCTGTCACCGATTACAGAGTGACCCATTTGAAAGCCGGCCACCCTCATAACTTTTCAATTTATTAATCGATTTTGACGATTTTTTTTTTTGAAATGTAGAGAGAGAAAAGGTGTATTTTGAAGCCATACGTCGTCAAGTTTTTTCCAAAAACCAACGCCCACTAGAGCATATTTAGAGGCTGAAAAATCCAGAAAACATATTAGCGATTTTTTAAGAGAAAATCTGACTACGCCACTGAATTTTTCATCCCCTGAAATGGATCTGTACCAAATTTCATGAAGAAATATTAAATATTGAAGATTAATTTCATTATGCACCAAGAAGTATTTTACCTTGAATCTCTTGCGAAAGTCTATCAGAAAAAAATTATTGAATATAAACATTCAAAAGATATTCTCATGTGAAAATACAATGAAAACAGACAAACGAGACTGACAAAAAAAAATAGAAAAAAAATTACACACAGAAATATTATTGTCGAATAAAATATTTTTTCATGAAATTTGACCCATTCCAGGGGATGAAAAATCCAGTGCCGCGATCAGATTTTTTCTATAAAAATCGCCAATATGTTTTCTGGATTTTTCAGCCTCTAAATATGCTCTACATTTCCAACAGTATTCTAGAAACCTCCAAATGTATTTTAGAATAGTCATTTGTATTTAAGACACCTCCATATGAATAATGGAATAGTCAATTGTATTTTAGAAAACACTATTTGTATTTTTAAATAATCACTTTGATTTGGGAAAGCTTCAAATGTAGTTTAGAAGAACCAATTTAATTTTAGAAAGCAACAAATGTATTTTCGAATTGCCAATTCTTTTTGGAAAACCGTCATATGTATTTTAGATCAAATCATATGTATTTTAGAAAGTTTCAATTGTAGTTTAGAATTATCATGTATGGCTCTATTTCTCAGATATCTTTTCTGTACGTATCAGTTTACCTTTGTCGGCACGTTAACATTCCACACTGATTTTGTCCTGTGGGCATACCTCAACGAAAAGGTTCTCAAGCGTCGTCCTCTCAATTGAAATGAAATCTAAAATTCAATTGATCGTTTCTAAAATTCAAATGATATTTTCTAAAATTCATATGGTCTTTCTAAAATACAATTGTTCCAATCTAAAATACATGTGGCTTTTCTAAAATACATTTGGCATTATCGAAAATACAATTGTTATTTCTAGAATACTTTTAAATATGTCTAAAATACTCTTGTTGCTAGTTTCGTGACTGGAGCGGAACAGAATTATGTAACGAGAGCTCGTGGGAGGCAGTCAATAATACGAGGAAGGCTACTTTAAGTCTTCTTTATTCAATTTTCAAGCTTTCGGAGAAATTTTCCCCTTCTTCAGGAAGTCTAACATGAAATGGTGAAAGATACAATAATTAGTAAGGCAACGAAACTCAAAAAAACTAGTGAAAACTCACCGAATGTGAAGGACAGTTTCAAAAGGCACCAACACATAACAGAAAATCACAAATTATACACACTGAACATGTTGAAAAGATAAATAGTTTAAAGCTTGTAAAAGGGGTTAAAATGTTAAAACTGTGAAAGGACGCATATTACAAGTTCAAGGGAACAAAGATCAATGAACAAAGGGACTGATAAAAACCAATTGACATGAATAAAAAGCCTGATAAAAATTGGAACGCGGGAACACACACACGCGACATCTAACAATGGTAGCCTGGAAATACATGAAAAGAAATCTGCCAAGCTGCGCTTCCACAGCAGGATAACCTAAAATATAGGAATTAGAGTGTGTCAAAAATTAGCTTAACCTAAGATTTCACGGAAAATACCGTGACATGATAGTATGAACCAATGAGGGTATTATAGAGGAAAAAAGAGAAAGAGAACCTTGACCTCTACGAGTAAAAGCTTGAGGGTCTGACGTTTTTTTGAGATACCAAAATGTCGTTATTGAATTAGTTTGTTCCATAGGACATTCATCACTCGAAAAGCAAAGGTAATTTTATTAAACGATAAGACTCGCATTTATTTCTGTCACTTCACTTGAAAATTATGACATTATGAATAACATTGTATTCTTCATTGAATTTTTCAGATCATTTTCATTGGATATTGAAGTACATATTTCAGATTTTTTCGCTTTTCGTTTTCTCGTTTAGCTCCGTTTAGCTCAGTCATTGACATTGTTACCTGAAAAAAAAATCGGGAAGTTTTGAAACTTTGTAGGTTTGTAGGTTTCGAGGTCCATAACTAAAATCCATCTTTCTTCTGGCGTAGACATCCCACCAAGATGGTTCCTAAAAGTAGTATTTTGCAAGTATCTCGAAATCCATGCGATTTTCAGATAAATACACAGAGAGCAAAAAAAAATTAAAATGTTTGCTAAAGTTGACCGTTAAGGCTCTTGGGGGATTTTGTAACGTGAATCGAAACGATAACGATGGATAACGAACGTTATTCGTCGTAATGGGATTCTGTAACTGCTCGGAGACTCACGGAAACATACGAAGCCTTTACGAAAGCGATAGCGATAACGAGCAATTTTGAATGTCGTTATCACCGCCGACTGATTTGAGTCTTGCGTATTGAGGTTTTTTTTATATTTATTTAATTCATGTGTGGAATTTGAAAAAAGAATCAAAATGGATCAAAGTGGATGGGAAGAACTCGCGTTTCAAATTGGACAGCATTATTTTTAGACTTATAAAAAGTATGCTTCTGTTAGTGGTTGAAAGAAATATTATGATGAATTATGGACTGAAGTAACTCATTGTCAAAACCATGCATAATGCTTATTATCCTTTGTTGATACCAAGGTTGATACACACCACACTTGGATTTTTTATTGAGCTGCTCATGTTGGGCTCAAGTTCTTGATATGAAAAACTACACAAGTCTATTGATTGAAAATTATTCGATCATTTAAACTAAAAGGATCACTCCTTTCTCGTGAAAATACAATTTCCTAACGTGCGAGACAATTTCGGATTGACGTTCAACTCCTGCGTGTGATAGAATTTGAGTAGGCAACATTTTACTTTGAAAACAAATAAATATGGATCAAGAAATGAACATTCAAAACAAAATTATGTCAAAAGTCACATAATCTAGGTTCTATCTCATTTTAAATCTCTTCTTTTTTTTTGGAAAAGCTATGGCATTTGCCTATTTGCAAAATTGAAATGGCTCGTGTTTGATCGATCGTAAGCGAAGTCGATAACGAAACGAAGCGAAGCAAACAAGTTGGAATCAAATCACGATACATTTTCGTTATAGATTTGCTTCGTTTCGTCACTGTAGCGAAAGTTATAGAATCTACCCACAGTTCATAGAAGTAAACAAAATACACAGCCCAAGAAATTAACGCACCACCTATAATTTTTACAAGAGAGTATACATACATTTCCTAGGTTGAATCTTGATATCTCATTCAAAAAAGGAGGTTTTGACAATAAAAAAAAAGTCTGTTCCTAATCACTCAATTCCACTGGGTTTTAAATTTCCACATCAATAATTCGCATTTCACTAAATTATGCTTAGTATAATAGAAACAGTATTGCTCTGGAGCTTCAAAACAATCTATGGAATCTACTGGTGAGAATAGATTTTTATTATTTTCAGAACCTTGAGGCCTTGTTTTTTTTTATGTTTTATTTCTGGTTTAGTTCGATAGTTCTATATTGAAAAAAAAAATGCAGATTCACCCCAGGACATGTTTGAACATATTTGCAAAATACTTTTTTCAGAAGCCATCTTGGCGATTGCGGCGCCGGCGGCAAGTCTCGAGCAATGCATTTTATGGATTTTAGCTAGGGACCTCGAAACATACAAACTTACAAAGTTCAAAAACTTCCCGGCTTTTTTCCAGCTGGACCCTTTTCTGATCCCCAATGACTTAACTACTTTCTTCATGAAAATTTCAGACTACGAAAGATACTAGAATCTCCCAAAACCAATATTTTTGTGTTTAAATGAGATTTAGTACTTCTGTCATTTTTTTTTTAAATTGTCCTGAAAAGTATCGAAATACATGAAGTGGGTCTTTTTACAGTATCTGATCCTTGGAACATAAAATAGTATCTCATGCATGTAGGTATAAGTGTGACAAGGAACATGAGTGCAGTGCAGGATGCAAGTACAAAAAGCACACTTATATTGGAAATATTGATGATACAATAGGCAAACATAGATGGACCTAATCTCCGTACAGATTTGATTCGATAGATCCGAATCGAACGATTCAACCTATTGACATACGAAGCACGCGTTCATGATCCGAATTTTCAAATTTGTATGTGGAGTTGGTATTATACATAATTCAAGACAGTTTTGATCTGGTTCGTGGTGTTTCAGGTGAGCTCATGGTAGAAAGCAACAAGGTATCTCATTGTGACGTCATTCGCTACAAGAATACAGTGTCGCCATATTAGCGATTTATCGCTAATGGGCTTTTTTAAGAAACAATAATTTACGTTAAAATTTCGAGAAAAATCACAAAGCGGTACTTCTGTTACTTACTTTGATTTGAGAATCCTATATCTATTTTGCCCAAAACCAAAAATATTTTAAAAATTAACGTATATTTTAATCGGGTGGTCCACGGTATTATTTGCAAGTTGGCAACGTTGATTGAGCGTCTTGTCAAATGTCAATTTACTGACATATGAGAAACGATTCTACACAAAGTCAATCTAATAATTTTATTTGATTTTTTTTGTTGGTTTATTGGATTTGCGGCTAGCGCTTACAGCCAGGACAAAAAACGTTATTGTATTAATGTATTTTAATCCTTTCTTATGTCAAATATCAACAATCATTAATATTTTTATTTGAAATTTGATAAATTTGAATATTTAAAGGAATAATTCGTCTTATCTCTTATTACTACTTTCGTAATTTTGTGACCTGGTCACTCAAATCTGGTTTTTGATTGCTTGATATCAAACTTAATTAAAGATTGGGAAAATATAGCAAATGGCATTGAAAGGAATGAATAAAGAAGTTATTTTTCCAGGTATGTTTCGTGACTATGTATTCAAAAGTATTCATAGTTGGAAAAATAACCACAGCTAATGAAACAACTTATTTGTTATGCTATCAATCATAAAAACCAACGTTCCTATGTTACCATGGATACTATAAACAGAATTGTAACGTATGACGTCACGGCGCAATAAAAGCCAATTTTTTCTGGTGAGGCATACCTTTTTACCGTTTCTTTCTACCATGGGTAAGCTAAAAGATCTGATCGGTTATTAAGATAGGCAAGAAGCATGTCATGAAATTTCAAAATCGTCATATCCGAAAACGAAAACGTGCAGAGATATTTTGCCACAAAGAGTTTTGGAAATATTCACGAAAAACAATGATCACGGTCTCGTTTTGGAATGACTTCAGTTGTCGAAGTGGCAATTTCTAGACCCCAGTTTATATGGATCCCAAAATTTTATGGACAGATTTTAACAGTAGCTTCTACCACCAAAAATGGTAAGTAAAACCAATTTTGGTCGTAGAAGCTACTGTTGAAATTTGTCCATGAAATTTTGGGATTTTCAGTCTACACCATTATTTGTGCGTACCCGCACGTGGCGAGATTTGCATTTAGAGGGTGAGGCTAAATCAATAGGTCTGTTCTCACGGCAAATATCCAACCAGTTTGTGACTGTTTTCAAACCAGTGTCAATGCGCAGGCGTTAAAAATATCGTAATAACTGATCGGTTTCCAACTGACTGAACAAACAGTAAATTGTCTGTCATTTTTGTCGCAGCTCACTTCTCATTATATTATATTCTTCTTTCCGTCGAAAACTGATTGGATGACGAAAAGAGAACGAACGAAGAACGAAGTCAACCTCACTTTTTGCAAAGGTTATTTTTTATGTCAATATTATTCGTTTTTCTTAATTAATAGTTGAAACAGAAAATTGCTTATTCTGTCTTTCCTTTTCTCTGTAATTATGGACATAGAAAGCTGCAAATGAGAATCTATTTCTTTGGCGAAAGTATTGCTCAATTTCCTGTTTTTCTGCATTATTTGGCAATTTGTTCACTTCAGGTGCTAGGTTGCTCAAGAAATATACCATTCTTTCCATAATTTTATGCAGAACACCAATAGTCACATTCAATCTATCAGCCAAATCACGAAAACTAGCGGTTTGAAGTCCTGCATATCATAAAAATATGTAGGTGTACTGTAGTGGAGTTAATTTTCCATAGGGTCCAGCTTGTTTTTTTATAGTATTCACTAACTGCAAATCTTTGAGAAGTAACGTTTGCCACTTCTCTGCTAACTCTGAAATTGTCCAAAAATTCCCTTCTATTGAATTGAGACACCGTTTCACCTATGTAATTTTCATTTTTGAGTCTTATCCGTTCTTCAATTGAATCTTCAAAGTCTGTATGCTCAGTCAAGTTAGAGAATTCAGACGTTTCAGACTCTTCTGAAGATTCAAAATCACTCATTATTTCTAACTTAAGGGTCCAAAACTTGTTCAAAACCAAGATCACAAACAACTGTAGGTAGGCTTTATTTTGTAGGTTATAATTTAATATCTACTATTACACACATGAAACATTTTTCAAACGACGCGACACATGCGTCGGACTCTTCACTAGAAAAAGATCCGTGAACCGGTATGATTATCAGAAAACAGTCAGAAATTTGTGTGAGAACAGTGGATCATTAGTTAGAAACCAATCAGAAATCTCTGTACGAACGCGGTTGACCCTATTGCGCATGATTATTGGTCGGAAATCGGATCCTCACAGCAGTGAAAACAAACCTTATATCGCACTGTATCTGGTTCGTGGTTTTACATTTATGCAGAAACATCTTTACGAATTTTGTTCGCAACGTATCAGTTTATGACAGCTATTCTGCCAGTGTATGAGGTGCTAATAAAAACATTATCGATTTCCAAAACTTTATTAGAGATGGATAACTATCAATATATTACAAAATTTGGATAATGGTCCAAATAAACAATTGCTGTTCAACTTTATCACAATTAAAACAATCAACTAGAAGCTGGACTCCTCTGGACGTCTATGGAATTAAATGTACCACTATCATTATGACAAACGCTAATAGTTGTTTGACGATGCTATTTCCAGTAAAAGTAGCAGATGAGGTTTGAGTAACTGAAAAAGAAAATCATTTTCATCTACTTAGTTTTGAATATAACCATAGTGTGGAAATGTTACAGTAAAACCTGGAAATCAGTAAAAGATAACAGGAAATATTCAGCTGGTAAAAGTTCGATCGACATTATCATACTTCTACTAGACTAAATGTGAAAGCTGCTACACTGAAAACTGTTTTTCACTGGACGTAATAATAATCATGGAAGTCCTTATTGGCCCGGATCTCCGTATATTCGTATCACAGTAATGAAGCTAGGGACCCAACGTCTCAACGTGCTCCTGAACTTCCACGTACGCAAGAGTCAATGATTACACTGTGCTATTCAGAAAAATTAACAAGCGGCGCATCTTCCTAGCACAGTCAATCACAGTACGCTGAATCAAGCGCTAATAGTCGTTTTTCTAGATTAGGTCATTTAAGCAAGCCCTTAGAACGTTGTATCGTTTTGGAAAAAAAAACGGATTTTAATTTTTTTTTCAGCATGACAATGTTTCACGACACCTAAACCATACAAAACAGTTCAAGAAACTGCAACTTTCAACCATTTTTATATGAGATATAAGTTTGATATTGTATTTATCTAAAATATGTTGAAATTTGTTTCCGTCATGACGTCATTGACTAAAAGAAGACAAAAAAAGAGATAAAAAGTTGAAATTTGAAACGCACGTGTAACTTGATTCACAAGTAGATATGCTCTGTAGTTTTGTGGCGCATCCATGATTTACCTGATTTTTTGGGTATTTCGCCACACCCTATCAAAAAACAATCAAACTAGTGTTAATATACCGGATCTTATATATTACCTGAAATAAATTCTATTAGTAAACAATAAAACCTAACAATATCAAACGTTTCAGAAGCGAATCTTCTTCCCTCGTCAGTGGAACCTAAAAAAGAAATAAAAGTGACATTTTGTGCCAAAAACACAATTTTTACTGCGAAATCCTTAAAAAACGTAGAATAATTTTTGAATTTGAATTAATTGTTTCTTTTTTAGGTTCCACTGACGACGGAAGCAGATTCGCTTCTGAAACGTTTGATATTGTTAGGTTTTTTTGTATACTAATAGAATTTTTTTCAGGTAATACAGAAGATCCGGTATATTAACAATAGTTTGATTGTTTTTTGATAGGGTGTGGCGAAATACCCAAAAAATCAGGTAAAAAAAAATTGATTCACTTTTTAAAAAAAGTTATGAAAAAATTAGGGTTGCATTAAAAAAAAATAGTCGAAGATGCCATTTCTCAAATTTGGGACACCCTCTATGAATCTTTTATACGTCAAAAAGAGTGCAATTGAAAATACTATGATCGACTTGTCCGACCATATTTACTGAATTCATGCCAAGCTCGAGACTCATCCTGTATATGCTATTTTTTTGCTAAAAAATAAAATCTAACTCTTGATGATGATTTTTGTTACAAAAATGGTCTACACTGTGGGCCAAATTAATTTAGAACCTAGTTTGATCCTTAATAACTTTTTATTTGTTTATAGATTTTGATGAATTTTGGATATGATATTGGTCAATATATAATATATTCCTTGAACACCGAGCTTTCGAATTTTGGACGGGACCGGACTTACGACGTTTTTATGAAATTGGTGCATTCAAGCTCGTTGCAAAAACGGACTGCGCTACTCACAGACTTACTGATATATTTTTTCAAAAGGACATTAGTGGAAAAAGGTATCCTGAAAATATCGATATTCTAGAACCATAACCTAAGAAACGATGTTTTTCTCTGTATGATAGTGCTTGTTGGCATTAAAACTATTTCAGTCCATTTTGATCAAAGATTCTTGAAATTTCATAGCAATGCGAATTGTTTGTTAGAGATTTGTTGATTTTTTGACATTTTAGAATTTTTAAATTGGAAAAAAATATATTATTATTTTTTTTTTTTGATTAACGTTTTGAGTAACGTTCGTTAAATTTTACTCGATAATTTGAAGGGCCCGTGACATTTTCGTGCACCCATATTTTTTCCATTAATCACGTTTAATCGAGATTTTATCTTTCAAACATAGAACCATGTCTACTTATTTAAAATCAAACAGGTAAACTCTGGAATCTTAGAATTTGTAAACATTTCCAACAAACAATACACGTTGCCATGGAATTTCAAAAAACTTTGATCAAAAAGAAGTGACATAGTTTTAAAGCCGACAATCACAATCATACAGAAAAAAAATTGTTTCTCAAGTTATGGTTCTAAAATATTGATAATATCAGGATACCTTTCCTCACAAATGTCCTCAAAAAATATATCAGTTGATCTGTAATTAGCGCAGTTCGTGTTTGCAACGAGCTTAAATGCACCAATTTCATAAAAACGTCGTAAGTCCGGTCCCTTTCAAAATTCGAAAGCACGGTGTTAAAGGAACATCCAAAACATATTGACCAATATCATATCCAAAATTCATCAAAATATATAGACAAACAAAAAAGTTATCAAGGATCAGACTAGGTTCTAAATCAATTTGGCCCACAGTGTATATGTTTATTTACATATATTTCTTGCTTGAATGACCTAACCTAGAGAAACGAATATCACCACTGGATTTAGTGTACACTTATCAAGTTTTGAGATATGACCGGCCCTTGTTCAAAATAAAGTTTCATCTTCAGACACCACGTCAGACTTACTTAAACGTGGACAACTGATTGCCAATGATGTCATTCGTGTTTATCTTTTCCTGTTTCCTTTCATTAGTTGCTCTTGTACGACCTGTATGGCGTTCATCCACACTTCCCGTTGCTTGATATCTCGACCACAGACGATTGATGACACTTTTGTTCGTATGGAGTATGTTGGCGACCACTCTTTGACTCAAACGCGCTTGAAGCATTCCCACTGCACGTAATTGCGTCTCGCGATCCAAATGATGTCTCTCCATTATTGTAACGTGTAAAACTAAAATGAATTTCAGACTACTATTGCAAAAAACCAATATGACACAATGCAATTTGCGACAAAAAATGTCCAATTTCTCAATTTGTTTATGTTTGTGGCTAAACTTCGAGTTGATAAACAGACAAACATACCTAAGATATCAGAAGATATCAGCCAGGTAACCATAGAAACGTAGAAATTACCAAGGCTTTGAAATTTTATTTATTTACCAAGAATTTGAGATTTTTGTAACTGTCCCCTAGATTATTTTGATGTGTGTATATTCATTGTTCACCTTCGATTCGAATTCCATTCTCATTCCTTGCCAATAAGATCGGTTAGCCTGTTTTGTTCGTGGATCATCGCTCTCATCATTTTTCGTCTTCAGCAATCCATTTTCACCTAATTCAATTAATTCTGTTGATTAATTGTTTATTTACGGTTTGCTGACAAATGACGAATGTCATTTAACATTCAACAGGTTATCCTTTCTGCGTGACAGTGTTGCCGGACATGGGATGATTTATTCGGTTTTGGGAACTCTTTTCTTTTGGCGAATTCATCGTTCTCGTACCCACAACAACTGCAATAAGACCCAGTAATGCCTTGTAATCGCTATTCTGTTTTCCCCGCTCAACCCGGTGTAGTTTTGTTGGCTTCTTGCAATTGTCTTTCTACGGTTTTCTACACCCGGGGGCAAACGAGCATAATGGTAACCCGTGTCAACTGACCTACCTTCGCTTATGTCATATTGTCTCTGTCATGATTGTCATGGTCATCTGTCGAAGGCCATTCTGATATTGAATCTCTCACGGTCAAAAGGGGCTAACCACTTCGATCGGAAGAGATTCTGGTCATTTTTTGATGGATCTTGTTGTTAGACACCTTATTTTAACCCTGGAGTGTTTAGTTGTGTGGAATTAGTTTCCGTTTTGCCGTTACTCAAGAGTTGTGCCATTTTGGGGATTTTTGACTAGAGGTGAGTCGGATTGCTCTTTTTGCATGTGACCATGCATGACTTAATGGCTTTTTCATGGGAATAGATTCAATTGTTGGGTCAAACCATCGTAACATCGAGGTGGACTGACGTACCTGCAGCCAGAACATCACTGCAGGAGATAACTTGAGTAAAATACCCTTATTCTTATAAGGTTAGCTCATTATACCCATCCGTCCATCATTTTTTTTAATACCATAACATTCGACAACTTACCTCACTCAATACCAGTTGTTTTTAAATTTCTATTTTTGCAGTGACATATTTTCAAGTACTTTTCGTACTGTTTTCTTTCAAATTCAATTTTGGTTTATGAGTAAACTTTTTGTAATAAACCCACGTTGTAACGCTTCACCATCAATATGTTATGCTGTTTCAATACATAACCCTTGATATCAAATTTCCATCACAGTTTTAAGTGTTGACTGTGAAAATCATTTGGAAAAAACTAGCTGTTAGCGTTGCAATGTTATTAGTTATTATGATAATGTCATTTTCTTCATAATCTGGTGACTGTTATGGAATTTATCTTATTTATGTTGTATAAACAACAGTACTACAGAAATTTATATCAGTCTTTACTCCTGTAGGGTTTTTTTTTGTGTACGTGGCTCAATTCGACGTTCCTTGTCGAAACAATTCGACGCTACAAGTTGAGATCTTTGTGAATGGCCACCGGTTGCTGGAGTCAACTATCAGTCAACATTAGCCAACCACTGTATGTATTGGTTCGTGTAGCCGACCATCCACCTAGTTCATGTTGAACTGAACACATACCACCTGTGGTAACGTACAAGTGGTTTATAAGGATTTTTAGTTTTATTGATTTAAAAGTGATCACTTAGAGCCATTCACCATATACTTATAGATTATTGATTTGCGACATACCAAATTTGATTTGACTTTAATTGATGAACTTGCAGTCAGTCACATCACATAATTTGTTTTATTTGGGGTGAAGTCACAACATAGGTAAGCGAGTTTTTTTTTTGTTTCGTTTCATTTGGAGATAGTGATGCTAAAATTTAGTTTTCAAGGACATCTTGGGGATTTCTGACATGGTCCGTTACAAGGCAGTGGCGCTACCCCTCCCAGCTCTCCGGGTCTTTTGAGCTTGGGCACATTTGCACGCTCACTCAACAATTTCATTTCAGCTGAAGCTACTTTCGAGAACGAAGGGTACTAAACCCTTTTATTAAATCAAATTCCTACAACCAATAAAAGCGTGACACATTTTGGCGCCCAACGTGGTGCTCCTTGATCATTTAAGCTACCTAATTGATCGGTTTTTTTTTGCCGAATTTGTGACTTTAACCCAAATACTTAGTAGTTTTCATTCTAGACTTTGATTTTTTTTTGTATTTGGTTGCGGATTTTTGATATCACTTATCGACTTTGAATTTTTAATTTGATTGCGGCTAGTGACTTTCACAGTTCATTTATTTTATTGCTGGCATATTCTGATAGTGACCTTACTTTAAAAAAAAAAAAAAAAAAAAAATTCTTCCACTTCACTTTTGCCACAGGTATTTTTTTGCGTTATGGATTCTGAAATGAATGTGGTCTACCTTAAAAGGGAAATGCTTTTGCATGAGTTCTTGATCCGAGGGATTTCCGTTGACGAAGATAAGACTGTCGAACAATTGAACACTTCTCTACGTCCCTTGTTGAAGTTAGAAAAAACAGGTTCTTTCAAACGTCCACCATATTTCTTGAAATTTTTCGAGGAAAAGGTTGTCATTGACAGGTTACTGGTTTTAGCCGAAGAGGCTATTGATTCTCTTGCGGGTGACCGTAGTCCAAACCGAGTTCTTTCGATCCAGTTAAAGCTTGTACATCTTCTCAAACGAACTGATGATATTCCTGTCTCCATTTTAACTGACCGAGAACAGACAGACCCTGTCGAACTACTTGTAGACATATTAGCAGCTTTGGATTCGTTGGAAAATGTTTCTGGTTAAGACCCTTCTTTAGATGATCAACCGAAGAAGAGGAATCTCCGGATGCTGGTGCATGTTCCCCATTGCATAGCTCTCGTATAAATAGGACCATTTTTTTCCCTGCTCCAGGTTGTTCTAAATCTCATTATGTTGAGAAGTGGAATTTGAAATTCACAGGTGCGGTAAAGCAACTGTCAGTCCATGGTTCTCTGGAAAGGGCTGAAGAACTTTGTAAGGCACGCAACGTCAGTGAGAAACAACTCTTCGATTTGGCTATAGACCTTTTTTCTGGCAAAGCTCTCGATTGGTATAGGGCAAACAAAGACAGGTTTTCTACTTGGAAGGATCTTTCGGAATTATTGCCTAAGCATTTTGAACCCCCGGACTACCGTTCACGTCTTTTTAAGGAAATTTTGGATAGGACTCAAGATGTTTCTGAAAGTATTGTCGACTACCTTTCCTGTATGCATGCCTTGTTTAGAAGGTATGGCGAGTTGTCCCAAGAGGCTCAGTTGGATATTCTTACTCGAAACTTGTGTCTCTTTAATTCTGCCCAGTTGCCAGTAGTCACTACCTTGGATCAGTTCGAAGAGGAATGTCTGAAGCTTGAGACGAAAAAGTACCGTGCTGAGAGTTATGTCCCTCCCGCCAGGAAACGCAATCAGTTTGTTGAACCTGATTTTGCCTTTGTTTCTCTTGAAAATATGAGTTTGGACCGAGTTGATGAGACTCGTGGGAATAACCGTGTCAGCTGTTGGAACTGTCGAGAACCTGGATATATTAGCAGAAATTGTAACAGACCCAAGAGTAAATATTGTTATGGTTGTGGTGCCCCTGATGTGACGAAAGGTACTTGTCCTAGGTGTTCGGGAAACGGTGCACGGAGAAACCGTTAGGTCGTTCTTTTCCCCGTGAAACCACCATAACGACCAATTCTTCTCATTCTATGGATTTCACCAACAAAATTCTTCTCAACTACATTGTCTCTCATGCCCAAGGTGACCAACGACACCTTTTGCAGATCAACGTTTTAGGATATCCTATGTTGGGTTTACTAGATTCTGGTGCTAGTCGTACTTTGGTTGGATTACCCGGTTATGAGATTCTTCTCAGCCTAGGTCTGAAGTTGTGTGGACAGAAAGCTCCCTGCACTGTTGCTAATGGACAGGTTTGCCATAGTATTGGTTACATACAGACTCCTATCACCCTGATTGACAAAACTTGTATCATCGATGTCATTGTCTTGCCGGAACTTTCTCATAATATCATTTTGGGTATTGACTTTTGGAAGTCGATGGGAATTATTCCAGATTTCAAGCAGGATGTTTGGCAGTTTTCTTTCTTCTAACCCAAACTAACCCTGACCATGCTTCTATTCTCACTGTCCAAAACCTTGATTATCTGTCTCCATCGGAAAGAAAGTCTTTGGATGAGCTTGTGAAGGAAAAAACTTCTTTGTTGGGTTTTGGTCTTGGCTGTTGCAGGACAGCTGATGAAATAATCCTCGAGTCTGGAACTACCCCCATCAAGCAACGGTACTACCCTGTTTCTCCTTACAAGCAAAAGTTTATCGACGATGAGGTCGGGGAAATGTTGAGGTTAGGTGTGTTTGAGAAATCTAAAAGCCTTGGTCAAGTCCCGTTTGTCTTGCCCGCAAAAAGGATGGTTCGTATCGATTTTGCATTGATTTCAGAAAGTTCAACATTCACACCAAGAAAGATACTTACCCGCTTCCATATATTTCATCTTATGGTTTATCTTGAAGACATAATCATCATAACTGGCAGTTTTTCCGAACATTTACGTTTGTTGAACATCGTGTTTGATTGTTTGCATGAGGCTGGTCTTATCGTTTCGTTAGAAAAATGTCAGTTTTGTAAGCCTGAGTTGCGTTATCTTGGTTATGTTGTGGATTCCAAAGGTTTGAGACCTGACCCCAAATAGGTTGAGGCTATCGTCAACGTTCCGCCTCCTAGAAACATCAACGAAATTCGTCGTTTCATAGGTACTTTCATTGGTATAGGCGATTTGTGCCAAATTTTTCTACTTTATTGGCGCCTATTTTGAATTTGACTAAAAAGAACGTCAAGTGGAATTGAACTCCTGATTGTCAGATTGTCAGTGCTCTCAAGGAATGTCTTATTTCTGCTCACGTTATGACTGCCCCTGACTTTGAAAAACCCTTTTGTCTTCAAACTGATGCTTCGAATTTTGGTCTAGGTGCTGTTTTGACCCAAAATTTTGATGGTGGGGAAAAAGTAATTTGTTATCTTTCGAGGTCTTTATCAAAGCAGGAGATGAAGTTGTCTGTCACGGAGAAGGAGTGTCTAGCAGTCATTTGGAGTGTGGAGAAACTTCGACATTATTTGGATCATGTAAGGCAAAGGATCATGTTGTCCCTGATTTTCTGTCCAGAACGGTACCTGTTGATTCGGTCAATCTCATCGAACCACCATTTGATCCCCTTGGAACTACTGATAAGTGGTACTCTAGGATGCTGGAACAGATTGATGGTTATCTCCTGAAATTTCCGACGTGGCGTGTTCAAAATGGTTATCTTTATAAGCACTTGAAGCCTGTTATCCCTGAGTTGTCTTCTTCGTCCGACCACTGGAAATTAGTAATCTCCAAAGAGTTGTGAAAACAGACCTTGCATCGTTGTCACGATATTCCTGCAGCTGGTCATGTAGGTATTTTCAAAACCTACGGGAAAATACGTCAGAACTACCATTGGCCGAAGATAAAGTTGTATGTAGTCAGGTATATCAAATCTTGTAACAGCTGCACACAGAACAAAGTCGAACAAAAACGTCCCGCTGGTTTGATGGGTGATCGACCGGACATCAGGGAACCATTTCAGGCCATCAGTCTCAATTATGTAGGTCCATTACCCCGTTCCAAAAAAGGTCATTTGTATATATCGGAAATTTCAGACTATTTCAGCAAGGCAGCGTTTCTCTATCCTTGTCGATCAGCTAAAGCGAAGTCTTTAGTTGAAATTGTGGAAAATTTCTTTCTTCTTTTTGGTGCACCCATGTTTTCAACCTGCGACCATCACCCCGACAGATGAGATCGAAGGAATTTCACCAATTGTGTCAAAAGTATAACTCCCAGATCTCTTATATAGCCAGCTATAATCCCCGTGCGAACACCACTGAACGCCATAATAGAGTGATCAAAACCATGTTGCGTACTTATGTGAACCAGGACAATCATAGGATTTGGGATGAACATCTCAGTGAGATTCGTTGTGCGATTTGAACTGCACCGAGTGAAACTACTGGTTTTATTCCTTATTTTGTACTTTTTGGTAGAGAGCATCGTCTATCCGGTAGTGATCATTCTACTAAACTGCCTAACCCTGATAACAACCTTGACTCATACATCAAAACTCATCAGGATGGGTTCATCAAGCTTTATCAGCAAGTTCAGAAGAGAATTGGGACTACAAGAACTCAGAACGCTCATCGATACAACCTTCGTCGTCGACTCCTTGCTTTCAAACCAGGTGACAGAGTTTGGCGGAAAAACAAGAGTCTTTTGGATGCTGTCAACTACT
Organism: Orchestes rusci; assembly: GCA_958502075.1. Lineage (NCBI taxonomy): Eukaryota > Metazoa > Arthropoda > Insecta > Coleoptera > Curculionidae > Orchestes > Orchestes rusci. The sequence goes on from OY293304.1 coordinate 47,918,563, forward strand.
ACAGTGCTAAACTTGCCCCCTAGTACCTTGGTCCTTTTGTAGTGAAACGTTAGTGTGGTTCTTGGTCATATGAGCTTGAGAATGATTTTGGCAAGTCAAAGGGATTCTGGCATGTACAGGAGTTGAAGCTGTATCACGACCCCGTGTCTATCGATCCTGGAGTTGACAATGGAGATCCAACCATTCCCTGATTCTTTTTTTTTTCTTCCTTCTACGCTCTACAGGGTGGGCATAAGAATAACCTTGTGCAGACACCTGGCTAAGGTAAAAGTCGACAAAGTGGGTAACGAGGTCGAAACCTTCAGTTCTTCTTCGTTGTTGGACCTTCAGTCATCTTCAACATTTTCAGTAACTTTTCTCTTCAATTTTCAGCAACATTTCCGATATATATTTTTTTCCTTTCCCTGTTGTGATATTTAGTCAGTTGAACAGTTTTTGGACTAACCGTGTATTTTGGCTTACCGTGTATTTTGGCTTACCGTGTAATTTTGTGGTACCTTGATTTTATGGTTTTTGGTTTGGATTGTCCGGCTGTCTGGAGTCACTCTATCTACATTCAATTCACTTTTATTTTTCTTTGGATCAAAATTACTCTCATGAAAGGTAGTTTGTGTTAGGCATTGGATCAGCGTCAATTGGATTAGAGTGACTTGATAAATTGAATAAGTAGAAAAACCAATGTCTTTAGGCCTGTCTTGAGGCCTAAAGACATTGGTTTTTCTACTTATTCAATTTATAAGAGGCCCTCTTCGAGAAAATGGATGATTCTCAACTATTTGACTTGATAAAGCATTTCACTGTTTGTATCAAGCTTGGAGCGCACTTCATTCCGTTGGTGACCTAACAAAACTTGTAATAGCCTGTAGCCCTGAGTATTTTGACTTTGTTTTTCTTGATTATCTTTTTTGTTGAATTTCCCTATCTCTCTTCTACCGATTGTGACTTTACCTTTATGGTTAATTACCGATTTTGACGACTTTTAACCTACGTGGTTATTTCCTGATTTTGACTTTTGGTACTTTTTGAACCATTTTCGCTCACCAGAAACGGGAGGATGGGCGTTGGGGGGCTATTGCTGGGGTGGTACTCCTAGTGGTGTGGGTTAGGGGTATTGAACCGTTTGAAGCTCCTCCATGACATGGACTCCACGAGGCATAGCTACTGCGTTCCATCTCAGCCCCGTTTATCCGGTTATTCCCGATTTTCTCTTCCCTCTGTAACGAGGCTATGGACCCTAGTAGGGAACATGTACGGTTTCTAATCCACTTTTAGTATCATTTTGTATCCCCCACCACCACTTTGTATCCCCCCACCACTTTTGTATCCTCCCACTCTACTTTCCCACTCTGGGTGGGTAGTACATAAGTTTAAGTGGGTAGTTGTCGTTTATACATTGTCCAGTTCAGTTCAGATTGATCATGCTGAATATTAAAAAAATTGTTTAAACAATGATAGAAACAGAGTGGGTGTTTTAATAAGTGAAACCCAATATTTTTTGAATAAATCCAAAAGCAAATGGGTTAGTGTTGGGTTTTCCCTGGAAAGACGATATGAGCCAGTCATCAAGTAAGGTGGATCGAGGAAAGGTGGTGTGATATTCAGCGAAGTGCAATGGCTATCCTTTTTGAATAGACAAGGGATTTTATTGAGTTATCTGTATAATAACAAAAGTGGATGGCAGCCAATGCAAGGAGATGGATATCTAATTAATTTCGAAATTATAAATGATGTGAAAGTGATCAAAATTACTCAAGATGGCGGAAATGAGCTATATTTAAGTGGTGAATCCTTAAGTGAATTGTTCAGTTTGGTGAATTTGATAAAATCTCGTTATGATTTGCTAAAGGCTCAGGATTTTTCGAGATACTATTACACAATAATAAGTGGAATGTCAGTGATAACAGGAGATATTATTACAACAGTGTATGATCTCATTTCACCAACAAAAAATCAATATAGTTTTAATATTTGTTGTGTGTTGGAAATATTGAATTTTTATTCTGATTACCTTATAGAGGATGTAGAAGAATATGCTGATGATGATGAATAAAAAGTGTATTGTTGATGTGTATCATAATAGATCCGAATAATGGATGGTATATTTGTAAACTGAATGTATTTGTGAATTAATAAAATGAATAATCAGTATTTTTACTTGGTTGGTTCATCATATGTTTGGATTCAGTCTGTGGGTGATTATTTGCAACTAAAATGCACGCCATATGGTTGGATTTTCATAAAATTGATTGTTACTAAAACTTGTGCTCCATATCAATATAATGGTATAAAAAATTTGCATAGCAATCCGTATGGTTGATGAGTCATATAGGGGATTTACTCTGTGTGAAGATTGCGTTGGTTCATCATATGTTTGGATTCAGTCTGTGGGTGATTATTTGCAACTAAAATGCACGCCATATGGTTTGATTTTCATAAAATTAATTGTCACTAAAACTTATGCTCCATATCAATATAATGGTATAAAAAATTTGCATAGCAATCCGTATGGTTGATGAGTCATAATAATATAGGGGATTTACTCTGTGTGAAAATTACGTTGGTTCATCATATGTTTGGATTCAGTCTGTGGGTGATTATTTGCAACTAAAATGCATTCCATATGGTTGAAGTATGAGGGATTCGTTCTAAGATCATCAGACTGTGGATATTCATTAGAATTTTATATAAGATATGAATTTAAATTGCAATTTTTAAACCATACACTATTAGGTAGTTTTACTATAAATACTTTATGATATGTCACTCTTTGTTTATAGTGTCAAGTATGCGAATTAAAAAAACAACAGTTTTCCTTGCCCGTATTAAATTATGATGAAAAAAATATTACTAAACCAATTATTCAGAAACATGGTAATTTATTTGGTGGGACATCGAAACGATGTCTTATTGTTGGGCCATCTAATTCAGGCAAGACGAATGTTTTGATAAGTCTAATTGAGCACCCCAAACCCCAACGGTATAAGATTTGAAAATGTTTACTTATATTCAAAATCATTATATCAACCAAAGTATAAATATTTAAGACAATTGTTGGCACCAGTGGAAGAGATTGGTTATTCGAATATGATGATGATGATGAAGATATTATTCTACCAAATGAAATAGAGCCAAATTAAATCATTACATTTGATGATATATTATGTGGAAATCAATCTATAATAAGAGACTATTTTTACTCACGGAAGGCATAAAAATACAGACTGTTTCTTTCTATTTCGAGGCTATTCATCAATTCTGAAAAGGCTTACACGTGAAAACACAAATTTACTCATTCTATTTAAACAGGATTCTATGAGTTTAAAACATATATATAACGACCATTGTATGCTGGATATGTCATTTGAAGAATTTAAACAAATCTGTGCACACTGTTGGAAGGATCATTATAGTTTTCTGGTTATTGATAAAGATTGTGAATTAAATTCCGGTAGATATAGGAAAAATTTTGATTATTTCATATATTTATAAAAATGGATAAGCGGTTAGCTAGAGAATTGATAAAGTCGAGAAAAGCTGTCAAGGATAAATACAATAATCCAAAATTAGCTACAATTACAACACAATCACAATTGGAGCAAGCGTATAGACCAATAACGCAACCACTACATCAACTAATTTCGAGAATAAATGAACCTTTGGATATAAAAGAAGAATTTAAAGAAGTAAAAGAAGAACCCGAAACTTCTATGTAATATGCAACACCATTTAAAAACCTGAACCAAGTTTAAGTTCAAGATTATTTTATGAGACATCAACACCTACAAGACCTACTACTACGAGAACTGGTAAAACCCCCATTCTACCGATGGAAACACCATCATTTTTTTGATACAAGCCTTGCATCTGTTAGTCAATTACCATCTATACAAGAATATATTCAGTTACCTACCATTATACAAGAACGTAGTCAGCTACCAACCATCAAGTCAAGGCAATCGGTTCAAGATTTAATCGACACTCAACCATATGAAATATGGTTACAAAGATTTGATCCACTGCCAAGAGATTATATCGATGCTAGTGTGAAGGATGTTAATGATAAATTTGATCATCATTATGAAATAGTACATGATCTAGAAACTGATAAATTCTATTTGGGAACCACACTCAATTTTGTAGAAATTATTGGAAAAAATATAAAAGTAGATGATAAAATTTATGATGGTACAAAAGGATTGTACGAATTACTATTTAAAAAATATCCTAAAGACTATGAACCAGAAGATTTGGATAATTATATGGATATTTTGGCTAGAACCAATGCATATCGAAGAAATTTTGATCCAAAGGAACGAGTGCAAGGAAGTGGATCTTCAAAATATATAACCATAATAGGACCATACCTACAAAAACATGGTATAACAAAAACACGACACATCAAGCCATCATATTCTCGTTTCAATAAACCAAAACCACCAATAAGCAGTAGAGTTCGGAAACCAAAACCTCCAACAACAACACCAACAACTACGAGAACGCGAACAGGAAAAGGATTGTGGAAGATTAATACAAAAAATACAGATTATGTTTATTGGGATGATATCAACGAACTAGTTGATAGATTAAGACTAATAATAGCTTCTATGAGAGCTGGTCATACGGGTCATAATAATGAAATAGTGTCTATAATTGAAGAACTTCGTGAAGTTAAAGTAATTTCATAAATACTAACCCAAATTAGTGAAACAGATTATTGTGATGTGATAGAGAATTCCATAATTTAATATAGAAATATGAATCTCTTCAAATCAAAAAAACATGATATGTACACACAAATTAAAAATAAAGTTGCATTGTCTTATAAGGATGATAAACGTCACATAATTCCAACACATTTTCGAACTTTGGCATGGGGAAATGAAGATATAAACATATTGCAGGAAGAGATTGATGATGAAGATGAATGTATTAATGCTGTGTGTTCAATGCTGCGAGAATTAGTTGTTGCTTCATATAAATTGTAGATTTGTTGAAAAATAATCCTTTGTCCATACAAGATTAACTTACACAGTTAAAAAAGACATAATAGAATTCAATTTTTAACATGAAATTAGGAAATATGTATGAACCAAAAGATTTAATATAATGTAGTAACCAAAATATATGTCTAGTTATAAATAGTGATTTCAGGAAAACTGTTTACTATATAGATACGACAATGTTAGCAGCATGTCTACCACAAGAGTATTGTTCTTGAGTGCTTTTTTGAATAAAACTTTGTTTTTAAATCGATTTAGATGTGTAAGAAATATTCATCTGTGTATCATCCAATCATAATGACTCAATTAAGAGTATAAGTTGAGACTTTATTTTGTGAATAAAAATTTCGTAACAAGCAACTGGAATGTACTTATTATTGCTACATTCGAGTGCATCAATTTTGTAGAATTAAATATCAATCTTTGCATTTTTTGTAGTGTGTTACCCATTTTAGGAGTATATTTGTATAAAAATGAAAGAATTATCTACTAACAAGTGTTTTATTTTATCAATTATTACAAGACATATTTTTTTTTTAAATCCAGGAATTTTGTGAATTACTCAAACCCAACCATTTAACATAAACTTTATTTCCCTTCCGTCTTAGAATCTTTACTACCAAATACACGTCAGAATGTTCAACTTTTTCAACTCCTATGATCCTCCAATATGTAGGTTGTTGGATTTGTGATTTTTATTTTTTTAATCACAAAGATTTCATTTGACCAGTTAGGTGTATACTCTTTTGAAAACATCTCACGAAAGTTACTTATTCTCACAAAGTCACCCTTTTCATCTTTGGAAGGATTCACTGTTTTTATATGACGATAAACTTTTGATAGCAACTGCTTTTCATGTTTTTAGTAACTTGAGATGGTTTCATCTCAGTAACAGAATGTTTGGTATTGTTGTATTCTATCACTATATCAGGTCATATTTTCAACCATTTATAATTTCCTTGCAAACTAAACTGTTTCCACATTTTATTTTAAGTAAATTCTATTTACCCTTTCTACAATGCTTGCTTTCATGTTGTAAAAAGTGTTATAGTGATTAATATTATATTTTTGCATCAATATTTGAAAATTTGTATTAAAAAATTCCTTTCCGCCATCTGTTTTTTGGTGGGATTTCAACATTGCTCAAGATCGATTCAATTGCGTTGGTTAAATCTTTAGCAGTCTTTGTTTTGATTGGAATTGCTCAAACAAATTTAGAAAACAAATTTATTACTATCAAAATATATCTATATCCTTTGTTTATTTTTGAATATGGTTGCATTTCAACTAAATCTGCTTGTAAAATATCATTGACCCCCTTTACAATCACTACTCTTCTTTCAAAAAAACCGTATGACTTGTTCCAAAGCTTCTCAATACCAATATTACCGTTAGTTGTCGCATTAAAACAACGCCACTTCCATCAAAATGTTTTTTATTTTTTTTCTGACATCAATTTTTTTATCCTAACCCTCTCTTCCTCTCTGAACAACTTTTTCTTCCGTTTTGACATATTTGGAGGTGGAATCCTTATAATGAGGTTGGACATCACATACTCCATGGGGTTGTATGTCGGAGAGGGCTCAGCCTCATCCCAGGAGTAGTCTATGAGTGCAGGAAGGTTCAGTTGGGGTCGTCTTTCACACACATCTCAAAAGAGAAATTGAATATTGTTACTATTTTCAGATTTCTAATATTTCTTTTAGACTGAAATGTCATATATGATAAATAATAATAAATGATTCCATATTATTTCTCACCGAGGGGGTTTCGTTAGCTTCAATTGAAACGTCTGAACACACCCCGCCGACCTGCACCTCAGAATCTACATTTCGCTTTGAGATCCATCTCGACCCCCTCCCTATCATCTCAACCTGTAAATCGTTATATTTATTTTAATTTTATAATTTGAATAATAATATCACTACCCCGTTCTCTTCCGATTCACCCCAGACACCTAGCGTTTCATCCCTCATCGGAGACCACCACCCTTTAACTTGGACAGCAACATCCTGTAATTTTTAAAATTGAATTATGTACTTGCAATTTCCAAAAAATTTTAAAATGAAAATGTCTAAATTCAGATCATATTGTCCCCATTGTCTTCAAAGTATTAAGGCTATTGTATTATATTGTATCAATATGACATCTTGTTAATTCACTTTTTAAAAATATTATCAAATGATCATGGTTATTTGAATGTATGATGGTAAAATATATGAGCATTAGCTTACCCGTTTTTCTAAATCAACCTCCACATTACTAACATCACTTACTCTTGCCATTACTTACACGAAACTCAGAAACATCAGTAGTCTCCTTACTAACAGTACACTTATTTATATATATATATATATATATGTATATATACTTGAATAGTGGGGGTATGATACACACTTGCCAAAATAGTTCGAAACTCACGCTAATTTTACTTTGCAAATAAAGTCACAAATCACAAACATGCTAACTATTTTTACATGTACCCCAAATATGAAATCCTGAAATCCTGACTGCAAAAAAATTCTAACATTTCCTCAAGCAGATTGTCTTAATTAGATTAAATAGAGTTCATAGGAGCCGCATTCAAAATTCTTGCCTTGTACATTATTATTTTTCATTCTTGTTTTCAGTATATTTTCTTTGTTGTTGATGTGATCCTTTTTGGAGGACCATCTTGACACCCTTCCAAACCAAAATCATATTTATTTTATTTGTTAAATCAATCTTCATCTTCCAACAATATGAAATCGATACAGTCATCCATATCTTGTCTCCAGCAGCGAAGTCTTTAAAAGTCAAAGTACTCTTCTCTCTAAAACTCAAAATAAAAATATTGTGATTCTATCGTAACAACAACTGTTTTCAAAATATAATAATATATGGTTTTGAAATAATAATGATAAACATTATTTTATGTGGTGGTGAAAATGAAAACTGATGTTTAATCACATAATATATTGTCAAATGATCATGGTTATACTAATTATTATTCAAATGCTTGGTGCTAGTGCAGATATTTATCTCTCACCCTTTTTCCGACATGGTATCAGTCGA